>OVBA01002953.1:0-30936 GCA_900406435.1 Lepidium aucheri
TCCCTCCTTCGATCTTCTCCAACCAAGTTGTCACTGTATTGGTCTGCACCACGAGAATGTCAGGATAAACCTTCATTATAACCAATACATAAATTCAGGAAACCGAAATCTTTAGGATGAAATCACACTACAATATTCATACCAGAGATATTGAAAGAAGGCTGTTGGCCAACTGTAACACCTGGAAGCTCCCCTTGAATCAGTGAGTCTAATACTGCTTGCTTGCCCATTCTTTCTGGGGCTTCAAATGACGTCCTTCCCATCCCTTCTTTCTTAGGCGGCCCATTGTTCCAAGATTTTACGTCATTTGGAATTTTGTTCATAGCAAACATATTACCGAAGGCTTCAGTTTCATTCTGAGTTGACCGTCCACCATCAATAATTCCAGAAAGTAAGGAATTATTACGGTGCAATGATCCCATATTCTTCCTATCTCCCACTAATCTATTGACCTGTTCATCAGAAAACGCTCGAGTCCCAAAAGCCTTTAGACTACCACCATGGTCTGAAAGACCGCCAAGCGTTTGATTCCCTGGGTTTTGTCCTGAAGGAGCCATCCTGCCATAGGGATCCCCACGGTTCATGGTTGGAGACTCAGAAGATTGATGACTGGGTCTCTGGTGGAGCAAGTCCATAAAAAGCTGCTTCGATCTGTCTTCTGTAGATCCACGTACCATCCATGAGTCAGAATCTTCACCCAATCTCCTCATTTCTGATCTCATTTTATGATGTTCAGCATCAATGTTTGATCTATGAAATTGTGATTCGGCCCAGTCCCCAGCTACCTGCGTATCGGCTCCAGACCAGCGTCCTTCCAACGGATCAAATTGTGAAAACTGAGGTTCACCTAATGGTACACGGGAACTCTGATGATTGATACCCCGTGTAGAATTTCCTAATCTACCAGAAGATTGAATGTGGGCAGTAGCATCCAGCAACTCCAGACCCTGAGAGAGTCCAAGACCATTTATTGCATCCAGATTCAGCCCTGATGCATTTACGGGTAAGGATGCTGAACGCTCAAATGGAAGACCTTGCTCGAATAATTCTTGTTGAAGCTGTTGCTGATATGAAAGGTTCCGCTCAAGTTGACCAAACTGATCCTCGAAGGGTGGTCTCTGCTGCTGTTGATGAAAGTCTAGTGGTCCAAATCCTGCAGAGGAGCGTGAACGGTGGATCCCAGGATGAGTTCTTAGAAGCTGATCATTGTGGTCAGATGGCCACAGAGGATCAATATGTATTTGTTCTTCCAATAGTGTATTGTGCCTCACTCCATTTGTCAGTTGCATCAGCTGCTCTTGCTGCAGCAGTTGGTACTCCAAAGACCGGTTTGGTTCAGATTGCATTTGTCCGTATTGAGATTGCATTGGCCCATATTGAGATTGCATTTTTGTTGAAAGTAGTTGTTCAAGTAGTTCTCTCTGATGGCCTTCATGTGGCAACTGCCCAAAATTTCCTGTGGCAAGTCGCTCGATATATCCTGCAAAATTTTGTGACTGATGGCCAGAATTCTGCTGCAATTCATTCATTAGCTGCTGCTCTAACAACATTTGATCAACACTGTTGGATCGAGGAAAATCAGGTGACAGCCCAAACCTTAAATCAGGAGTCTGTCCTTGTAGAATCTGTTGAAAATGTAATTGTCGAGCATGGGACTGTTGTTGCTCCTGTAAAAGTTTCTGATGTAATTGATGCTCTTGCTGCTGCAACTGAATCTTCTGCTGCTGTTGCAACTGAAGCTTCTGCTGCTGTTGCAATTGAAGCTTGTGCTGCTGTTGCAGATGAATCTTCTGCTGCTGTTGCAACTGAATCTTCTGCTGCTGTTGAAACTGAATCTCCTGTTGCTGTTGAAACTGAATCTCCTGCTGCTGCTGAAACTGAATCTCCTGCTGCTGCTGCAACTTGAGAGTTATTAAATGATCCAGATCCTGAGCTTGATCACCTATATGTAAGTGTGAAAGCATATCCTGATTTTGGAATTGCTGATGGTGATATTGATCTGATGGAAGTTGATCCCCATGGTTAAAGAAGTTGGATTCATGTTCGAACTGCGACATCCGGTTAGCAGCCAGCGCATTGAGGGACATTTTTGGGTCAATTTGTGTATTTTGCCGGGAATCGATGGGCTGATTGTCTATTGATCCAGTAGGTTCCCCCATTGCACCATAAGACCTGTTTGGTAACGCATTGTCTGGTATACTACCACTCTCTAGCTCAGACCACAAAACACCAAATGGATGCAGCTTGTTTTCATTCTGTTTTCCAGTAGTAACCTTAGTTGGTTCAACAAGAATATCAGGGTGTCCAGAACATTCCATTAAAGCATCACGCAAACTTGTCGAGGATTTTGCCGATGACACACCCGTAGAAACTCCAGCTCTTCCTGGGAATACAACTTCTGATTTCGAAATAAGATATAAGAAACAGAGTTTAGTTATATCAATGGTCACTCGAACAGAGTTTAGTTAAAAGAAATTAATACGGTAATTATATCCTCACAAGCATATGAAACCCGAAGAAAGACATGTGTTGTTCCACACAAATGCACACAAATGCACACAAATGAGAAAAGGCTAGCAGCATAACAAACCTTCGTCCTGAGCAGAGCAGTCCAAGAAAATTCGGTCCTCGGCTTGTGGTTGTTTTACATAAACTTCTGACTCAGACTTCCTCTGAAAATTATCCAGAGTAGAGGCATTGTCATACATGGAACATGAACGAGATGGGCCATTTATATAGGAAGAATCATTAGATTCTGCTACAGGTGCAACTGAAAAATTAGTCTCTGAATTTTCTTTTAGAATAGTCTCTTCTAGCTCGCTATTTTGATCCCTGATATGGGCATGAACACTTTCTGTCTTTAAATATGACATGACCCTGCCCAAATCTTGGAAAGGAGTCCCTTCCGGAGCATTTGCCAAGCGAACCTGTAGGTCTGTCCCGAAAAACCCTTGTTCAAACCATGAAATAATGTTAGAACCATCGAACGGTCCCTGAATCACTCCTTGAGGATCAATGTACAAGAACATGAACTCCTCTGGTGGCCCAGCCCCTTCTGAGTGATTCACTTCAACATCTAATTGCTGCAGGTTGCCCATATAATCTTGCTCAAAAGAAGCAACAAGGGTTTCACCCCCATCCAACGCAGAGGATTTAGTAAAAGCAGATTTAAGTGCTTCAGGACTTCCATGAGAGACTTGATTACCAGCTCCAACAAACCCATAACTTTCAGATGCCACCAAATTCAATCGTGAGACGCTTGACGCACCTCCACGACCTCCATTGTGATTACCAAGTAATCCTACAACAATAGTTGTTTGGCTTTTGCTCAGAATATAAATGACATTAAAAGTGCCAGTCAACTCATAAATAGACCTTATTTAAAAATTAATGATACTGAAAACTTGGTACCACTAATCATGCACATACCAGAATCACTATTTTGCATGGAACCATGGTCACCATTCACAAACCCTAGCAAAGCACCATCCACTTTTGTCTCACCTGGGTCAGGTATGCGACCTTTTACAAAGTTCAAAGAAGCACTCATCACATTATGCAAGGTGGAAAGATAGAAGCCAAGCAACTAAAGACAAGATAACATACCCAGACTGTTTTCACCTAGGGACTCATCCCTAGATGGAGTGTGAACTTCGCTACTAATGATCTTCCCCTTCCATATGCCGGTAAGGCTAGCCTAATATACACGATACCCGTCAAAAAAAGTCAGTTATAAATAAAAAATAGAAAAACTAACAGCATGCCTCTGAAAAAGGGCAAACGAAGCAAGTTTGCAGTGGGAACCATACCTCTTCTTTGGCATCAGGTGCCATAAATGCAAGAGGTTCAATCGCATCGACTTGAGTTATGGAGGCAACTTCCTCCATCTCAGTTGGTATCCCACCTAGGGAAAGATCAGGCTTCTGTTTTCTATACATGTCAAGCAACTTACCCCTTGGATACCAAAACATAGAGGCTGAAGTGCTTTGTTTACCAGGGATACTTTCATTTCCTAGGAACGCACATGTACCAGCACCAATTAAAGAGGTGGAAGAACCCCGGCCAGTAACAGAGGCCTTTCCTCGGCCCACAGTGAACCCTAAATTTGGGCCCTCAGCTCGTCCTCTATCAAGTCCAAACCCAGGTGCAGCGCGAAATGACGTCGGCCCACCGGACTGGGATTCCATCCTATGACGTGGCCTCCATTTTTCACGAGGGTCAGATTCGCGCTCAGATGTTGCACGAGCGCTGTTAACCATAGATTGATTTTCACTCTGAGGCTCTACCTTAGACTTGTTATTGTCTACCTTCTCGTAACGAGTTTCTTTCTCTTTGTCTTCAGGACCCCACCTAGATGACCATTTGTTGTCGCGTCGAGTTTCATTACCAGTAGCACGAGAATTAACATCAAGCCACCTATCAGAAGCAGCAATATTTTTACTGTCACCGGTTTCTCTGGTTGAGACATTGTCAATGCGACGTTCTACTTTTCTTCTCTCCACTTTCTTAGCACCGAGTAAACCAGTTTCTCTTTCCTCTTCGCGCCACCTGCGACTTGTTTCATTCTCAGGCACAATTTTCCTCCAGTCTTTTTTGTCTTCAGGAGCATCCAAGCGCCATGCATCCTTCAGATTTGCGTCACTTGGATTTCCCATGGGCACAGGAGTAGGGGAACGAACATCCTACCACATAGAAAGAACATCAGATGAATAAACCAAGCGAATAAAGGGTACAAATGTTACAGAGAAAAAAGCCAAATTCATTTATAAATTTTGATACTTCGAGAGATACTTAGACAGGCATAGCATCTTCGGATATAAAAAGACTTTAAAAAAAAAAAAAAAAGAATGAAAGAAAAGTAGTAGCATCTTCGTAGATGAAGTATTACCATCTTGCTCTCGCTAGATTTCGTATAAAGCCACTGCGGAGACAAGGGAATGCTGCTATCTGATGCCAATTCTGCATTCAATAACAAAATTAAGGTAGTCAATAGGTGAAGGAAATCAGAGAAACAAAGATATACGAAGTCAGAAAACCTCTAGATCGCGAATTTGGAATCCGCAACAAAAGAAAACTCCGTTTACTGCCCACTAATCCAAACATGAAATAGCTAATGCATCTTGAACGAGGGGAGACGTAGATAAGCAGGTAGATAACGATTGAATGATATCTTAGAACCCTAATCAGCAACATATTAGGTCAAATTCTAAACTACACAAGTCTGCCGCATCCAAAAGAAGTCAGATCCAAAAAACAAACGATTACATTTGTTTCTCCGCATTCAAATCGACCAAAAGCGGAAGAAATTCAAATATAAAAGAACCAATCAGAGACACCCAGTTGAAATCAAAAGGAAAAACAAGTGGAGGATTGAGAGGGAAGAAGGAGGAGGAAGTACCTTTATACTGATCAGAGGATTTGGAAAAGATGAGATCGTCAGGCAGATCGAACTTCCCTTCAGCCATGGCAGGATTGAAAACAACGGACTTGGAGAAGGAGCAAGAGCGCGCAGTAGAAGGAGAAAGGGTTTTGGAGAGAAAACGAATAGCAGGTATTCGATATTTGGCTTTGGAAGAGAAAAGCTTAGGTGGTCGAGATCCGAGAGAGTGAGTGAAGGAGCGAGAGAGAAGAAAGGCTAAGGAGAAATTGCTTGTTTTTCAACACCGATCCCACTTCGTCCAGTTCTTTTTTTTTATCTTTATCTTTTTTTTTTTCAACCCCAGCTTTTTTTGTGTTATCATCAATAGTACTTATGTTTATTGATATCCCAGGTTTCAGTTGTCCAGTAAAGTTGTGTGTTTTCCCCGTTTTGTTGCACTTGTAAATTTTAGGGTTATATACTAATGGCTATATTAGTCAAAAAAACAGTTTATACATTAATAAATAATACTTTTGAAATAAGTAGACATCAAAAGTGGTATTAAATTTTATATAAATTATCATTAAGATTTACTTTTAATTTTAAACTTTAGGCTTTAATTAAAGATGAAAAATGGATTGAACTTTAAAATTTAATGAACGGTTTAAAGTTGAATTAAATTGAAATTTTTGCCAAAAAAAAAAAAACAGAAGTTGTTGAAATATAACAAAGAAACATTACGATATTTATAGAGTGAATCCAAAAACTCCACAATTTCTGATGCATTATTTGCGTACTTCGTCACACTTGTTGATGCAAGTTCCAACGTGAAACCAATAGATGAAGATGTTGATGAAAAATTATAACAAATCTCTTGATAGACTGTGTATAAATCGTCTGATATATAGCACTAATACTCACATCTCATGTTTTTTGATTAAGTGCCTTTCTTTTGTAGAACCCGTTTTCAGAATCAACAAACCCATTTTTTGTTAAATCAGGTAAAGAACTAAAGACAGAGACTCAGATCTGACAAATCCTTGTAAAACTAGGACCATGTTTCTAGCTTCTCCTCCGGCTTACTCATTTTGTCACCTCACTGCTACTGTTTCCAGTCTTGCTAGTTCCCGGTGGATTTGGTGCATCTGACTCACCGCACGCCCTTAGAACAGCCTCATTCTGCACCCAACTCTCACAAAAACGATTAAAAAAACTCTTGTGTTTCAGAAGTTTTAAGTGGGTTTACCAAAATAGCTTTGAATCAGAAATAATGTGTTCCAAGCATTAGTCTGGTTGATGGGTCTGCAACCTCTGATTGGGTATACTTAGGGTTCACTATAGCATCGATAAAGGTATAGTGAGCAGCATAAGTAATTCACAAACTACACAGTTCGGCATTTTGTCATTATCACATACACAATAACTATGACGGTTTTGTAATGAAACTCGTCGATTTGAAATGAAAATTCAACACGAAAAACCAATATAATCCTAATCCATCTTTGGTCGGGAACAAAGAGTTTACTTACAACCGTGTTCATATACCTACCAATGGGGAGAAACCAACTAATCACACTTGATTTACTCGACCAAATTAATCGATTTCTGAAGCGAATTCAATGAACGCAAAAAGAGAGGATCTAGACTAGGAGAAAAAGAGAAACGTTGTGTTGAACCCATAAACCCTAAAAGATGAAAAAGTGAGTACCTGCCAAACGCGACGGAGACGGGTTTTAGCATTGGCTTTACGAGTAGGGGTAAGCTTGATTCGCTTCCAAATTAGACCACCGGAATCGTGCTTCTTCACTATTTCCATCACCCGAGTTCCCCAAAACGCACCCATTCCTCCTGCCATCGCCGCCTCTCTCTCGCTCTCTCAGGAGACAGAGCAAAAGCAAGGGTCTTTTTAGATTATTAGCCCACTTCCTCTTCCTCCTACACTATAGGCCCATTTCGTTTACGAGCTTACCAATTTTGCAAATTAATCCTACGCATATGAATACTATATTTAAAATAAGATGTCTTACAACTTTCCCAGGACAAGAATGAAAACTTTACACGACTGAAGTTTAAAAGTTCACAATGAAAGGCAAAAATATTGTATTATGCTCAACCGAAGAGAAAGTAAATCTCCAATTCGGTCCATGTATCTTCAGTAATGTTATCTACAAAATTAATCCACACTGAGTTCTAAGAACTTATAAGTAGAGATATAACATATGCTCTTCTATCAGAAATAAGGTGATATCCAAGAAATATAATAAGCCGTGTAACTCTCTCTGAGTTTACCAAGGTTTAAGGTCACCAACAGGACCAGCAGTCCAGTTCAGTGCCTTCTCACCCTCCTTCAAGTATATGCTTTTGTCGTGGGGTAACTTCCGAGCTAACCCATTAAGTATCTGATGGAATGCATCTCCAGATTGGGCTGGTTGAGGGAAGAGCATTGCTCGTTTCATTGAAGGATTCGCCAGGAGTCTCTGTTTTCTAAGAATGACTTCTGTTGGTATTGAGGTTAGGATCGTGTCAAGCTCAGCTACGTCTTTTTCCGCAACAAAAACTCCTATTTCTTCCCAAGGGATTGCGTCTGCGAAAGGCAGTACGATGTCGTCCGCTATGATAACTGGAATGCATCCAAACACAACCGCTTCAACTAACCTCGGGCTCCATGGGGCCCAACCTAGAGGACATAAACAGAAGATGGCTCTTTGCATGTCTTCGTAGTACGTTGTCGGGTGATCTGTTGAGATGTCAAATAGAGGGTTGTTCTTGAAGTTCTCCCACACCGCTGCTCTTGCACCTCTATACAAAGTAAGAAGATTCATTCAGCAGATTCCAAAACAATTCTATCGTAGCTATACTTGTATATAACCTAGCTTCCTAATGAGGAATAGTGAACTGTGATCTTAACAGGTAGATTTTGATGTATACGTGCTTCTTTTATGTGTGATACTATTGAGTTTGACATTCCGAATTTTGCCGAAACCTCATAACGTAAGGAGGTTTAAAAGTCTAAAAAATAAGTACCTCGCATAATAGCCCCCTTCTGGATCATTGTTAACATCGTAGAACAAACCACGGAAATAGACAAAGATAGAGCGTGGAGTATCTGGAGGAATAAGATGGGCCTGCATCTTTTGTGGAGGTGCAAAAGGGGGGATAGTGATCGAACCTTCGTCCAAACACACATGATTCCTTTGACCAAATGTCTGAACTAACGTGGCACGCTGGAGTAGTGGAAGAATCCCTCTTTCAATGGCTTTTTCCTCCTGTAAATGTCAATAAATATAATTTCAACGTAAGTCATTGGACCATTCTGCAATCTTATGCAACAAAATCATAACAGATGCTCAGTTTCCACGCAACCAAGTACTAATATGATGATCCAAAAGCTAATTTTAAACTAATGATCACGTATCATTATTAGATCAATAATCGTGACTTCGTGATGAACAGCAATGATCGAAGTATATAACTAAGATTAGGGGTGTCTATTCAATGCATCTTTATAAAAGAACGCAAGGGTGCTCCTGAGTGGCGAGAAAATCTACCTGGTAATGGAAGCAAGCTCCGAAGTCATGGGGCACAACAAAGAAATGATCAGCTCCTTCTGTCCGATTCCAATAAGGCCAGTTTGATGAGATAAGTTGAATGGCGCTTCTCATCATACGCGGCGATTTAAAAGGCAATGGCAAGCCAGTAGGAGTGAGATCGCAAGTTGGGTAAATAGGCGTGTAAAACCAATCAGCTTCATCGGGATTACGTGTTCGAACAGGACTAGATAAGAGGAACCTGTGCATAAAAACCTCGGCAGCAAACATGTGTGTAAGACATCGAGGGTCCTTTTGGAGTAATTTCTTGTTGTATTTGCTTGGGAGCTCGTATACATAAACCTTAAGCCTGCCCACTGGATTATCCTCCAGAACATCACCAGCACTTCCTGCATTTCAGGATAAAAAGAAAACTTTTGAACTCATTTTCATTTTAGCTGTTGCATAGTTACTCACTCGAATTTCTAATAGCAAATCAAACTATAATCTAAACAAGAAAACAAGTACAGTGATGGAAACCTCAGATTTCATACACTACGTAATTGAGAAAGTACGAACCTCAAGATTAATTGCAAAAAAGAACAAAAAAAAATCAATCAAGTCGAGTCTACATTTTCAATCTGCTGGAACAAGTACCTGAAATTCGCTCCGTCCGAACATTTTGTTCAGCGGAAGAAGCAGAGAAGAAGAAGAAGAAGAACAGAAGAATGGCGGAGAGGCAAAAGTGATTCGTCATATCCGGCGAAGGTGTGTTCGTAGGCGTTGAATCCGAGAAAGAAGAAGGAAGATGAAGCATATAAGGGAAGAGTATCGTTGGGAGGTCATGGGGGCAGTGGTTGACGAGTATCCTTCGGGATTAGGTTTTAGGATTTTTTAATTCAGAAGGAAGATGCGATTTTGAATATGAAACGGCGAAGATGGAAAACGATATTGGGGGAAATAGCTTCAAGACACAGATAAGTAAAGAAATTGCTTGTGATTCACTTTCCCGTGAATTCAACTCAACGACCAAGACGAAGACGGAAACTCCTGCAAGTCAACAGTATATTAATGGGCTGAACTCATGTTCATTGGGCCACATTTAACATCCATCGGCCTGTTAATACCTAATTTCACTCTTAATTTTAGGTGAGGACACTTGATTATGCACTTTTCTCTCGGTAAAATGGATTTTTTATCTCACCTTTGTTCCCCTTTTAAAAAAGAGAAATTACAAAAAATACGCTTTCTTGAAATGTTATTTTTTCAAAATATACTTCTTAATGACTATTTCTTTTTTTCAATTTTTTAAAAAAATAGTAAGTTTTGAAAATGATACATGCTAATAAGGGTATTTTTGAAAATCCCTTAAAAGAATTAGTACACATAATTTATAATTGTGCTAAAACATACATTTTATATATTAAAGCGGAAAACACTTTTATTTTGACTATGTTATAAACTATAAAATGAAATTAATCTAATATTCATAATCACCCTTAAAATAGAATTAAAATGATTTTATTATTTATATATAAAAATTTAATAAAAAATTCTAAAAAACCTAAAATTCAATAAAAGTAGATCGGTTAAAAATTTGGTTATTGATTCAGTTACAACTCAGGTTAGAATTTTATTTTTTAGGTAAATAGATCTAAGATACATTTTGGTGTTTTTCTAGGTTTGGTTCATCTAATTCGGTATTTTGATTATTTGTGTTTTAAACTTATTCAAATATTTTTATTTCTCAGATAGAGTTTGGTTCGGTATAGATCGAGTTTGGGTTTCAGACATTTTTATTTAAAAATTCAAAGTAAATTTAAAATTAATAGAAAAACTCTGATAATCTAAAATTCTATTCTTGATTTGATTTCGCTTCAAGTTTAAGTTGAATTTTCGAGTACGAAGATTGAGGATCTATTTGGATATTTTATCGGGTCGGTTCTTTTAATTTAGATTGATTTCTGTTCAGCTTTCAACCCTCTAAAACAATTTATCAAAAATTATATTCCAAAATATCGACATGGGTCTAACAACCTAAATTGACACAGTTTTTAAAAAAACCAAAACAAACAATCCCGCGTTATAATGCGGGTATAATCCTAGTCTTATATATTAAAGCGAAAGACACTTTTATTTTGACCATATTATAAACTTTAGGATAAAATTAAACATATGATTTGTAAAGCCTTTAAAAATATGCATAAGGTAGATTTTGTTACAGATATATATATATATATATATTTAAAACTAATAATAATAATAAAAACTCTAGAAAGCTAATATTTGGTTCTTGATTTGGATTTGGTTCGGGTTCAGACTTAGTTTTCTGGATAAATAGATTTAGGACTTATGTGAGTATTTTGTCGGAGGTTCCTCTAATACAGATCAATTTTGGTTCGGGTTACAGTCATTGAATCAACATCTCAAAACAATATTCCAAAATATCAACACGGATCTAAAACTTTAAATGAATAAAATTTGAAAAACAATCAAATTCCGTATTATAACGCATGTATAATCTAATCTTATATATTCTTTGATTTTGGCTGCGTTGTAAACTTTATGATAAAATTAACATGTGGTTCATAATAATCCGCTTTAGGTAGATTTTGTTACATATTTTAATATATTAATTCAAAACTAACAAATATCTAATAGAATAAATTTCAAAATAAAACATACCAGTTACTGATTCGGTTAATGATTCGATTTTGGTTCAGCTTTGGATTCAATTTTACCGGTACATAGATTTAGGACACATTGTGGTATTTTATCGAGTTCGGTTCATCTAATTCGGTATTTTGATTATTTGGTTTAAGACATATTCAAACTTTTTTATTTTCACAATAGAGTTTACGGTATAGATTGAGTTCGAATTCTGATATTTTTTATATAAAAATATAAAATATAAAATATTTAATAAAAAAAATTAAAGTTTGGTTCTTGATTTTGGTTTTAATTCGAGTTTGGATTCGGTTTTTCAAAATCTATAGATTTAAGATTCATTTATGTATTTTGTTGGGTTTGTTTCAGGTTCGGTTCCTCTAATGAGCCTCTAAAACAATAGTCAAAATATCAATATAGGCCGAAAAACTAAATGGACACGGGTTGAAAAATTAAATCCCAAATTATAGCGTGGATATAATCCTACTATACTAATTAAAATTTTAAATTATATACCTGTAAAATCTTAAATTTAAACTTTCACACTTATTAATACATTGGTGGCAGTTTCCTAAGTCAAACCATTAATTTTATTTAGAAAATTCAATTATCGTCTTTTGCTTATGTGGAGAAAATATTATTCTAAATCAAATGTAGAACACGATTTTTAAAATGGGTGTTGTGAAGTAACTAGGAGATAAAAAAAACAGAATTATCTTTAGGGTTTAGTGGAGGCGAACACCGACAGTTTAAGAAGGTTATATCAATCGACAAAGAAGCCTAAAGTATGTATATTTCATATCAGTTGATCGATCAATAATAAACTTTTGACTGGACGTTCTGTTGAATTTTAATGAATCTTCTGATGGTTATGAGATTGCAACAATTACTTAGAGTTTAAGAAACAAACAGTGATTTCATGGAGTCATGTAATGCGTAATAGATTCAAGTAGTGCAAGTTCCTTTCTGTTTACGTTTTATGTATGAAGCTTTCTGTCTTCACCTATGGACTTTATTATACCAAATTATTTGAGTCTAACAATGTCATCAAATGAAAAGAAAATATCAATACCACCTATCTCCTTCGCGTGAACAGTGAACTCGACTCTCTGATCCGCTTTTTCTTGTTACCGTAACTCCTGTGCCATAATCTCCGGTGAGCGGCGGACGGTGTCTCACATAGCACCGCTGTCGCTCACCCCCTTTTGCTTCTCCACCACTGATTCTAGAAGCTGAGATCTCGATCTATGACTTTGAGGATGAGTTGCTACGGTAAAACTTCTACCTTTTCTTTCTAGTGTAGATCTTCCTCATATATGGTGAAGAACGGGTTGAGTAGTGGTGAAACTTCGTCACGGGTGAAGACATCGGGTGGTGAAGAACAGGTTGGTTCCTCGCAGGTTCGGTCTTTGTCTAAGAATTTCTCTTTCTCTGGTCCGAGCTTTGCCAGTGAGGGTTTGCGTCGGAAAGTCTAGCTGTGGTCATTCCGGTTGTCTCTTCTCTCTGGTCTTCGTTGATTATAGGCTTTTAGATTTAGGTGGTTGGTTTAATAATTTGGTTTAGATCTTGGTTTAGTTCTAGACTAGGTTCACTTGGTTTAGGCTTTGCTATGTTCCCCCTCTTAGATCGTCTAGTTTATCCTCTTCGGTTTTGATCGGTAACTGTTTTCCTTGGATATGGTTTCCCGTCTAGAGGATTGTCTCATTCCTTGTCAGTACCTTAAAGACCTGATCGAGGTCTGGTCTTTTCATGGACTCTATTTAGGCGTGAAATAGTCGGTTCAGTTTCCGTCTTCGCCATTCCCGAAAGATTTGTGGGATTCATTCTTGCCGGTATAGTAGCTTGTTCTACATCTGTGAGGTACACCTATTTGCCATAGGAGGTTTCACCATCGTTTTGGTCTTCGTATTACCATTCGTGGTCTCGGTCTTTGAGTTTAGGATATCACAGTTTTAAGTTTAAGCCTCTTGTGTTCTATCTACATTATCTTAGTTTCCCCTTTTTGGGCTTTGTCTCCAGGGATATTCTGGTTTTCCGCCGACTTTTGTATGAAATCAATGTATTCGCTCTTGGTTATTAATATATGAATCATTCAGACAAAAAAAAACAATGTCATCAAACTTTTTCACTTCTCATAAATATTAGTAGAATCTCTGAAATAACCATATTTTTGTTTTATTTTTCTTAATTTAGGATAGATAATGATGTGGTTTACAATATTACATATAATAAAAAATTTGTGTGATGCGGACATCAAGTCATCATCAACTAAGAAGCATGGAGAAAACAACAACAAACTGATCAGGACACTTGGAGAGGACCAACCTAAGCGTGCCAAAGGCATATGTGCCTTTCTTGGAGCATACCTACCCAACTAAGAAGATTTAAGCTACAAATTGACTTGTTCCAGAAAATCGATTCTTCAAAGGAGTCACTGAGAAGAAGAATTAGTTCAAAAGGAGTTTATATGAAGAAGATATTGATGATACAACTTGGAAGATCTTCAATAGACTCGATGGAGANCAATAGACTTGATGAAGACATATGACCACTAGTAAATTTATTCCAGCCAAACAACGACAAATCAAGCAGCAAGATGACATGTTTTGGAACCTTTACTCAACATAGAATAGAGGAAAATTGGATTCATGCCAAAATTCGCTATGGTTTAAAAGTTATTCAAGTACAAAGTTGGGCAAACTAGAACCTTCCCGAATTGGACTTGCGGGCGATTATTGGAGGTTTCCCACCGAACCAGGAGGAATTCAGCTATAAACCAACTTATTATGAAATCTTAAATCAGCAGAGGATCAGGTAAAATTGGATTCACATAATTATCGGTTCTGATGTCCAAGTTATTGAGTTTCTAAACCGGAAGATGCTACACTTGTCTTATTTGGAAGCTCATGGATTCAATCAGCTACAAACAAGACTTGGCAACCAGGAGAGACACCAAATTACTCAGGAGACACATCTAACTATCCAGAGGTGTTAGCTACCATCTTACCATGCACCACCAGCCACATGATTAGGTGTATTCTCTCGCTTGTGCACTTTCCTTTTATGGACTCATTCACACTTGGAGCTTTAAACCACCAACGGCTAGTTACCTATCAAGACTGCTGCATTTTTGAAGCTTCATACATCAACTATAATGCACTTAGATACCTTAGTTTTGGCCCCAAACTCTCAAGACTCAAGCACAACTTAAGTTTCCATATTTTAGCCGATTTGCTCATTGTGGTCCAACGACCATATTCTTCAATCCTTATGATTTTTCTTTCTTATTTTAGACATATGAACATTATGTAAGAGCTCTATATAATCTCACCTCGTCCTCAGTTGAGAAGACACCTTTGATCATTGATTTTAATAGAGTTTATCATCTGCTCATACTTGCTTTGACAACTTCCAAATTCTTTGATACTTCAAATTTCTTCTAAGTTCTTCTTATTTCTTTCAAAATGGGTCTTGATGACTTTAGGCTTCCTAATATTGAGCCCAGCGTTACTTATGCTCTTGACAGTTTAAATACTCGACTCTCTAGAGGTTCTGCTAGGGTTTCCGAATCCTTAGTTACTCCATCTCGGGACTTGGCTGAAGTCCCTTCTGAGCATGGCCGTAAAGATTTGCGGCCTTCTATAAAGATGAGGACTGATGAACCGTTATCAATTGGTTCTCCAAGAGGAGGCAGTAGGAGTGGTTCTGCAGGTTTTTCTCGTGGGAGGACTAGGGGTGTCCCCGACTTCCGTTTTTCCCACAATTACACTAGTCCGCGTCCGATTTTGGATTTTTGGTATGAGTGTACCGATTTTGGTATCTCCCTTCTCCAGACCAAATGAAGAATCGGGAGGAGTACGAAGAGGCCACATACTTGCTATTCTGGGTGCAAATTGGTTTTCAATTGTCGTTCCATATACATTATCCTATTTCTGATTTCTGACTTGTTTACTTCTTGTCTTCCTTGTAGTTTATTGCTTGCTTGAATAACATCATGTTGGAAAGCGAGAGGTCTGTTGCTAACTCGGACGACGAGTACCCTTGGTCGCACAACTAGAAGTTACCTTGAAATGGGTGAGCTTCGGTTAAAGCTCTTTGAAGCAGAAAATGAACTTGTTCGTGTTAAGGACGAGTTAAAACTTGAACGAGAGAACGTCCTTAAGTTGACTTATTCGTAACAAGGATTCTGACAGTGGTGCTGCTTTCAAATCTGCTAAGAAAGCGAATGAGGAGGTACTGAAGTTGCATGCCGAGTTAGACGCTATGAGGGGCGACTTCAAATCTCGTTTTATCAGGCCTTAACTATTGAAAACTTGAACATCTCGAAGGACTTTCAAGAACGCCTATCTGATCGTTTTGGCTGGATTGCTGCTCGGTTCAATGATCTGGATAGGAACCTTGAGGCTCGTTTGTCGTATGCCCAATTTGTTGTGTCGGCTACTGCCCTTCAACTGCTTTCCAACCGGGGAATTGATATCTCTCCTGTAGTTGCCAATTTGATGGCTGCTTAGGTGAACGAGTTTAAAGATCTCGTTAATAAGAAAAGCCTGACACTGCTGCTTCCAGGGGATTTGACCGTTCCTGATTTTAAAGTTGGAGAAGCCTCCAATGTTGGTGAAAGTAGACTCACAGAAGCACTACAGATTTTTCGTACTTTGTCGTAGTCTTCTTTTGTAGTCAGCATTAGGCCTTTTGGACGAAAATTTTTATATGTACTTGGTAGTTTTTGTAAGCACTGTTTCCTGTGTAAATGAAATGAGATTTGATAGTGAATGAAAATTATTTTAACACTTTTGACTCATCATTTTATGAATTGTGGTTTCCGAGATCCTTTTCTTGTTCTTGCGTGTTTAGAGAAGTTTCTTTCTGCGTTTAGAGAGTTTGATCTTGTTTTAGCTTTTGAAAGTGAAATTTTTGTTATGCGGCTTTGAAACTGAGATTTTAGGACTCAGTTTAGGTTTAAGAAGTTCGGATTCAGAAACCATATTCCTAAAACTTGGTCCAAAAGACTTCTATTTATCTGTTCATAAATCACGTTCTAACTTATCTGAGACATTTAATTTCGTAACTCTGTACAAAGCTTTGCTTTGTCATTAAGTGAGATTTTTAATCTCGACAAATCTGTTTGGAACTATGTTCCATCTTTTAGTGAGAAATCAATCTCGACATTTCTGTACAAAGCTATGTTTTATCTTTTGGCCTGTATGGAACTATGTTCCATCGTTAGGCGAGAAATTATTCTCGATATCTCTGTACAAAGCTGTGCTTTGTCTTTGGATCTGTACAGAACTATGTTCTGTCGTTAGTCGAGAAGTTATTCTTGGTATTTATGTACAAAGCTATGCTTTGTCTTTTGATCTGTCATTTAGACCAGAAGTTATCCTCGTGAACCTGTCCTAGGCTATGTTTTCATCTTTTGACGAGTTCTGACTTGGTAAACTTGTCCTAAACTATGTTTTCGTCCTTTGACAAGCACAGTTTCAATTGACCTGTCCTAAGCTATGTTTCCATCTTCTAATAGAAACTGTTCTTACGAACATGTATGAAACTTTGTTCTGCTGTTCAGTGAGACTTCTAAATTAAACTCCTGTAGATGCTACGAGAGACTAGTCTCGTAATGCATAAGCTTTTCTACTTGAATTAAGTAGATTTTGGAATTTTCTTTCCAAGGTTTAAACTCAATGATTATAAGTTTTTCAAGGTTAGGCTCGGCGAGTTCAGAACTTGGCATTTAAGATAAGGACTAGATTCTAGTCGTGGATTTTAGAATTCGGTAGAATCTCTTTACTTTTAAAATTTTTTTTGAGGTTGTGCTCGACGAGATTTAAGACTCGGCTTAAAAGATAATTTAGATTTTACAAGAATTTATCTCGGGTTATATAGGACCCCATCTTTTTATTAAATGCCGACTTGCGAAAAAGTAATTTTTTTTATTAAGTTCTAGCTAGACCCGAAGGATACCTACATACCCCTAAGGGATCAAGCCAAGACGTTATTCTCATTACATAACTTATGAAGTAGATAGTAATGCGTTAAGTGACACATTTAGTTTGCCGAGAAAGCGATTTGCTAGTAGTAATATCGCTTTAAGTTGATAGAATTCCAACTCCAAAGAATCAGAACTCCTTCCATGGAGGCAATTTTGTAGACGCCCGGTTTGAAGACTTGAAAATAATATATGGCCCTTCCCAATTGGTGCCGAGTTTTCTGTCATTGAGTTCAGCCATGTTTTTTAACACTTTCGGGAGTACAAGATCTCCAACAGCAAAGTGTCGTCTGCATACTTTCTTGTTATAGTATTTTGCAGCTTGCTGTTGATAATTCTGTACTCGGAATAGGGCTTCGTCATGCTCCTCTTCCAAGTCATCAATGGTATTTTCCATAGCACTGTTGTTTGCATCTTTGTTCACTAGAAAAACATTTGCAGCGCAGAGTTGGCACTGTATTTTTTGCTGGAGCCAATGCTTCCATTCCCTAAAATAGAGAAAATTGAGTTCGCCAGGTTGATCGTCGAGGTGTGATCCGATGTGAGCATAACACTCTTTCTAATTCAGAGGCCCAACTTCTTTTCTTTTTAGAAAGTTGCTTCTTTAGACTATCAAGGATATGTTTGTTTGTGGCTTATGCCTGACCATTACCTTGCAGATTCAGCGGTGCAGATTTGCTCACTTGAATATTGCATTTGGCGCAAAATTTAGTAAATTTGGCCAAGATGAATTGAGATCCATTATCTGTTACGATTTCGCATGGGAGACCATGTCGGTAGATGATGTTTTATCATACGAATTTGATTACATTTTTATCCTTGATCTGGGACTAAGCGTCTGCTTCGATCCACTTTGAGAAGTAGTCGGTCATTACGAGCATGAATCTCTTTTGCCAGGAGGATGATAACGGCCCAACTATATCCATTGTCCATCGCATGAACGGATAAGGCATCTTACAGATGTTAACTCCTCGGTTGGAGCATGAATAATGTGCCCGTGCCTTTGGCACTTATCGCATCTTGCCGTGTACTCGGCACAATCCTTGGACATGGTTGGCCAATAGTATCCGAGTGTCCTTATCTTTTGCACAAGCGTATCCATCATGTGTTTTGTTGATGATTTCGTCGACTTCCTTGTCGTGAACACATGTAAGCAAGACTCTGTTTGAACTTTTTCTGTAAAGTTTTTCACCGATTTGCGTGTAGAAAGGGCTCTTTGGTTTTAGGCGTTGTGCAGCCCATCTGTCTTCTGGCGTTTCGCTGTCGATGATATAGGCTAAGATTTCATCTTGCTAGTCTATTTTCTGCTTGGAGTTATGTTCGGTGTCCACCATCTTGGAATCAGAATCTTCTCGGATTTCATCTATTGCCAAGACTAGTTTCATATTTCCCTTTGATAGGCTTTTGCTTGGCCTATCTATGCTTTCTATCATGCTGATCTATCGTTGGACAGGATCTATTGTGGATGCGAGAGCGGTGAGGACATCGGCAGATGTGTTCTCGGACCTTGAGATTTTGCTAATTAGAAATCTCAACTCCTTGGTTATCTCTTTTACCATGCTGAGATAAGCTTCCATTTTTTCGTTCTACCCTTCGTTTGCTTGATTGACAACAAGTTGGGAGTCGCAGTAACAACTGATGTCATTGGCCCCAACTTCTTTAGCCAACTTTATTCCTGCAAACAATGCTTCGTATTCTGCTTCGTTGTTTGAAGCTGGAAATGCAAGTCAGAAAGATCCATCTACGTAAATCCTTCACGTTTGGTTTTCTTTTAAGCTCAAAGGCTCTAATTCTGGTGATAACTCGATTATGAAGTCGGCTAGGACTTGTGACTTTGCGCTTGTTCATCCTTTGAATTCAATATCGTACTCTCTTAGCTCTATTGCCTATTTCATTAGTCGTCTTGACTGGTTTGGACTATGCAGTATTGTCCACAGTGGGTGATTCGTTAATACTATGATGGTGTGCAATTGGAAGTAAGGGCGTAACTTCCTTACTAAGGTAACCACTACTAATGCGAGTTTCTCTGTAGTTGGATATCAGGACTCAGCTCCGTCCAATGACTTGCTGATGTAAAAGATTGGGTACTGAGTTCCTTTGTCCTCTCAAACTAGTACACCACTAACTGCCGAGGTGGAAACCGCGATGTACAAGTACAATGATTCACCGTGTTCTGGCTTAGCGAGTCTTGGAGGAGTTAAAAGATATTCATTCAGTTCGGAGAAGGCATTCTCGCAGCTTTTGTCCCATTTGAATTTTTTATTTCCACACAGTAAGTTGTAAAACGGGAGATATTTGTGTGTCGAGCGAGATATGAAGCGATTTAGGGCGGCTATCCGTCCTGTCAACCTCTGAACTTCTTGTTTATTCTTCGGAGAAGGTAGCTCTTGAATTTCCGTGACCTGTTTTGGGTTTGCTTTGATTCCTCGTTAAGTGACTATGTATCCAAGGAATTCCCCTGACGTAACACCAAAGGTGTATTTTGCCGGATTGAGTTTCATCTGATACTCATTCAGAGTTTTGAAGCAACAAGCCAAATGGTCAATGTGGTCTTTGGCCCTTAATGACTTTTCCATGGTTTGCTCAAGTTGGTCAGCAAACATTTTGTTTACGATGCGCTGATAGGTAGCTCCAGCGTTCTTCAACCCAAATGGCATTACCTTGTAGCAATAAGTGCCTCGCTCCATGATGAACGATGTTTTTTCCATGTCGCCAGGATGCATTCGGATCTGGTGTATCCTGAGAAGGCATCCATAAATGGGAGAAGCTTGTTCCCGGCTGTCATCTCAACAATTCGGTCGATGTTTGGCAATAGGTAGCTATCCTTTGGACACGCTTTATTGAGATCGTTGAATTCTACGCAGACTCTCCACTTTCTGTTCTTTTTGGGAATTACTACTTGATTGGCCAGCCATTATTGGTATTGAACCTTAGTGATTGATCTGATTTCAATCAGCTTCTTTACTTCTTTGATCACAGCCTTTGTTCTTTCTGGCCCAAGCTTTCTGTTCTTCTCTTTTATCGGCTTGTATGTCAAATCGACGTTTAGTCTATGACTTGTGATTACCGGATAGATTCCAGGCATATCACTTGATTTCTATGCGAATATCGCCACATTTTCTTCAAGGAGTCGTATTAGCTTTTCCTTGATAGGTTTGCTTAGATCGATTCTGATACTCACGCACTTTATCGGATCGGCCAAGTCAATGTTAACAAGCTTGATAGTTAACTAATCGGGCTTCTCTGGCCATCTTCTGATCGCCTTTAAGAGTGTAGACTCCTTTGCTTATTGGGATCTTAACGCGTTGATGATAGCTTGATGGCATGGCTTTCATCGCGTGTATCCAAGGTGTTCCTAAGATCATGTTGTAGATGGGTGGTTTATCTATAACAAGTAGCTTGATCCATCTCATGAGTCCAACAACTCGGATAGCTAACTTCATTGTTCCGATCATGTTGATTGTGCTTCCATCAAACGCGGTCAAGCATCTGTCCACGGGTTTGAGGTAGACATCTGGCAGTGCCATTTTATCGAGGTTCTCTTTGACAGACAGAGCATATTGCATCGTAAACAACTCAGCAAGTTAGTTGAAGTTTTCAATGGACCCGGTGGGAAGCTTGGTGAACCATACCAAGACATCTTTGGTTAAGTTCTCAGCAAAGTGCTGGCAGTAGGCCGCATCTTCATTGTCTACGGTGTAATTGGTATTGTCATCATGACACTAAAGGCGCTCATGAACTCCACGAGATCCGAGTTCTTGTTGTAAGAGGGGCATCAAAGTTGTTGCCCTCTGTTTACCGAGACTCTCCTAGTCGCGGTGGGAATGGCAAATTCTATGCTTGAACTAGGATCCTTCCTATTTCGGGCGCCGAGCTAGTAGCTTGATGGAATTTGGACTTGATGTCATCCATCATCTTTAATACGGTGGCAACATCCAAAGTCACTTGGTTTGCTGTCTTGCTGCATTCGGTATGGCAGAGTAATCTTGTACCAAAGTGGCGGCTGGTTGTGGACTTGGAAAGTCGCGAAATAGTGTTCTCTGAACACTAGCCAATGCTTCAGCGCACGATCAGCTCACTTGAGTAGCTGGGAGGCTACTCTCGTTCAAGTGGGATTCAAGCCGATCAAACCTCTCGACGTTCCTTCGATCAGAGGCTTCTTGTTATGCGATCAAGTTACGCACTAAAGTTCCGAGTGTCGGTGACCTCGGTGGTGGTGGTGGAAGGTCTTCATCCTCTGGGGTTTCCTGTCGACTCTCCTTCTAAGTCTGAGTCGTGTCCATTGTCGATTTGTCTGCTGGATTGGCGTGTTCCGGAGGGAGAAGTTTCCTCCTTCCGGGTGAGCTTATGGTGATTTTTCCGTCCACCATATTCCTAGTCTCTGAGTTCCCTCTTACCTTTGTGAAGATGTCCTTCGATATCTTCCCCACAGACGGCGCCAACTGTTGGAACCGGGTTTAGCACGGTCGATGCTAAACAGTGGTTCCTGATTAAAAGAGTAGGGAAGAATTTGCAAGGACACTTGCTGATTCGAACGGGAGTAAGAGCTTAGTTAATTGAGTAATATATTTTGTGAAGGCCGAATTGGTGTTCTTATTGAACTTTGAATGTCCAAAAAGAAGATCCTCCTTATAGAAGGATTGGGCCTCTATTTATAGTTTATAGAGGCGGTTTACATGTGTAGAAAATAAAGGAAGATTTACAAATCTTGTTGATAACACTAAATCTGTTAAGATTCGAGCTAGATTTGCGGAAGTTTTCCATATCAGAGTAGGAAAACTTCTGTTTATTGTATGCTGACGTGTTATCCGACTTCCCTTCAGGTTCGTAGAACCTTCTGAGACGAGACATTTTGCCGAGTCGAATATATTGCCCGAGTTGAAGAATTAGTGCTTGCAACCAGGTGGTTCTTTTATATTTGACCCGTTGTTTTTGGTGGACTGCAGTAGGATCTCGGACCTCCAACATAGATATGGACCCGTGCGATGCAAGGATTTGTTTTTTTTTTAAATAATGCTTATTATATATTTTGAATAATATCTTAGAAATTTATACGTTTGTAAATTTTGAGATCCAACTTAATAATAAGATCTGACACGTGGAAAATATCTTCAGTTACTAATTTTTGAAATCCAACTTAAAATAATAGGTTATAATAAGATTTGACACGTAAAATAATCTCGTTGATTACTAACTTTTAAAACCCAACTGCGTATAATATGATATTCCACAGTTTTGGATGGTTGAATTCGACAGGGGGAAGAATCCGTTTATTAACTTCTGAAACTCTATTTGATATAATATGATAAGATTTCAAGTTAATAATAGTAAAATAAAATACTAACACATTAAATTTAGATTTTTTTATATTTTTGTTTGTTTGCCTTTATTGCTCTAAATGTAAACAAAAACA
This sequence comes from Lepidium aucheri, assembly GCA_900406435.1. Lineage (NCBI taxonomy): Eukaryota > Viridiplantae > Streptophyta > Magnoliopsida > Brassicales > Brassicaceae > Lepidium > Lepidium aucheri. Next base: position 22,953 of record OVBA01002953.1, read on the forward strand.
AATAAATTAAATTGGTGAATCGTTGAAGAGTTAGAAGGTATTGAAAAATCGTTTATGTGTCTATGTATATATAACAATTAATATTCACGATTCTCTTTTAAATTAGGATTATATATACAAAAACCTTTTTAATTTAGGATTATGTATACAAATAAATATTTGGAAGTATTTGGATTTTTATCTTTTGTTAAGATTATGACCACAAATATATATCTTATCAAATTATGATTTTTTATAAATATAGTTTATTCAAAATATCATATATATATATATACTTTTGTTTTTTACAAATAATTTTTAATACAATATTTTTCTTTATATAATATGATTACTAATGAAAATTAATTTTTGTTAGAATTAATTTTTTAAGAATTATTAGATTAGGATATTTTATAGATAAATACGATTCAAAATATAATATATATATATATAGAGTTTTTTTATAAATAAGTTTTAAATATAAAATTTTTCTTTATATAATAAGATTAGTAATGAAAATTACTTTTTGTTAAAATTAATTTTATAACAGTTAATAGTCTCGATTTCCTTTTAGATTAAGATTTCTTTTTAGGTTAGAAATTCTTTTTCGATTTGGGTAAGCTAAATATTGAAAAAATCTGTTTTAAGATTTTTTTATCTAGTTTAAAAAAAATCTCAGAAATTTTTTGGATAATTTGATCGGACATGTGGAAAAATTCTGTCAATTATTAACTTTGAGAAACCCTTCTTTATATAATAAGATGATAAGATCTCATCAAACAATAATAAAATAAAATAATAATACATTAAATTTAAACTTTTTACATTTTTTGTTTGTTTGCTTTGATTCTTTAGAAGTAAACGAAAACAAATAAATTAAATTGGAAAAAGCATGAAAAGTTGGAAGGTATTAAAAAATCTTTTATGTGTTTATGTATATATAACAATTAATATTCAATTCCCTTTTGGATTAGGATTATGTATATAAAATTCTTTTTAGTTAAAAATTATGTATACAAATAAATATTTGGGAGGTATTTAGAGAATTATCTTGTGTTACATTATGATTAGATATATGTACATATATAATTTTTGTTTTATATAAATAATTTTTTTATATAATAAGATTACCAATGAATTTTTTTTTAGAATTAATTTCTTTTAACAACTATTAGATTAGGATTTCTGTATAGATAAATATGACTCAAAATATAATATATATATATATTATATTTATATATATAAGAATCTCGTTGATTAGTAATTTTTGAGAATCAACTTTATATAATAGGATTTGAAACATAATTTTATATACTATGATATTTTAAAATTTTGAATCATTGGATTTGACATGTGGAATAATCTCGTTAATAATTAACTTTTGTAACCCAACTTTATATAATTTGATGCTGTAAAATTTTGATTCGTTAGATTTGACATGTTGAAGAATTTTGTTAAAGACTAACTTTTAAAACCCAATTTTGTATAATATGGTATTGTAAAATATTAAATTGTTGGATTTGGCATGTGAATGCATTATGTTGATTAGAAACTTTTGAAACCCAACTTTATATAATAGTATTAGATTTGACATGTGGAATAATTTTGTTGATAACTAACTTTTGAAACCCAACTTTATATAATAGGATACTGCATAATTTTGAATCATTGGATTTGACATGTGGAACAATTCCGTTGAATACTAACTTTGAAACCCGATTTTATATAATATGATACTATAAAATTTTAAATCGTTGGATTTGACATGTAGAAGCATCCCATTGGTTAAAAACTTTTAAAACCCAACTTTATATAATAGTATTAGATTTGGCATGTGGAATAATTATGTCGATAACTAACTTTTGAAATCTAATTTTATATAATAGGATATATAATATGATACTACACAATTTTGTTGGATTTGACATATGAAAGCATTCTATTGATTATAAAGCTTTGAAGCCAACTCTATATAATATAATTTTATAATTATAAAAAGATAATTATTTATAATCTTTCTTGACGAAAATAAATATCTTTTAAAAATGTATTTTATTTTATTTTAATATACAATAAGAAAAATATTTCTGATCATTCAATTTGGTATATGGAAGAATCATGTTAATTAATAACTTTGATAAACCATACTTTATATAATAGTCTCATTTTTTATAATTAGTAAGATAATATTTGAACTTATTTTTATTTTATAATTTTTTTGTGTTTGAATTGTAAATAAAGATAAATATTTTTCTTGACGGAGATGATTATATTTTTAAAACATATTTTATTTTATTTTATCTATATTTACAAAAAATTATGGTCGTTGGATTTGGCACGTGGGAGAATATTTTTAATTAGTAGCCTTGAGAACCGTACTATATATAATAACATTTTTAATATATAATTTCAAAAATGTTTGTGATCGTTGGCTTTGATACATGGGAGAATCCTTCTAATTAGTAACCTTGAAAAATACTTATTTTAATTTTTTACGTGTTTGTTTATTGATACAACCAATAACAAAATATCCTTGAAATTTTTTTAAGAGACCTAATGAATGAGTAATGTTTTCGTAGTTATGAAATTATTTGCCTATGTATGTTTATATAAATATTAATTTAAACAATCCCTTTTATACTATGATTAGAAATTAAGATAAAAATATTTTTATTTAAAATTTTTTTGATTTAGATTGAATAAGCTTTTTAAGATTTGAAATATTTCTCTTAAGATTTAATCTTTTAAAAATTATTTTAGTTATTTGTAAACTAAAATCAAAAAATATTTTTATTTAAAGAGCAAAAAATATTTTAAAATTTTGAATTCGTTTTTAAATTATATATTTTTCTTAAAAATTATTTTGGGTATTGATATTTAGTAATACAAATTTTGTTAGGATAATAACTATTGCAATTTTTTCTTAGTCATTTCCTTTTTAGATTATTTTTTCCTCTTATGAAAGATCAATGATTATAATAAAATTAGAATTATTGAGAGATAAAAAGAAATTTATAATTTGTTTTTCTTATTTTTATTGTGAGAATATTTGTTTTAAAGAATATACATACATTAAATTTTATATTGTTAGTTTTTACAATTATATTCTCTTATGATTTTATCTTTAAGAATATAAAAATATTTTTTTACATAAAATTTGTTTTTAATTTTTTAAATATAATATTATTAATTTTTATACTTAGTACAAAATAAATATTTATGAATACTTTAAATTTAGATTATAAATAAAAATAAAGTTTTAAAATCATTTTTATGTTAGAATTGTGGATAGAGATAAATATTTTTTGATAAAGATAAATAATTTTGGAAAATTTTATTTTAAAGTATATGTTTTCTTAATATATAAATACAAAAAAATATTGATCGTTTGATCTGATATGTGGAACAATCCTGTTAATGAGTAACTTTGAAACGTTTTCTTTATATAATAGGGATTCTTTCAAAACTAACTCATTGGCTATAGTCAATGGGTGAAATAACCTCCCTATTTCTCTCTCTTAAACACTCAACAATTTACCCTATAACCTCATATAATATCTAAAATGTCATTGCTTTTATATTTATTTATTTTAAGAAAAAGTTTCAGCACAATACAAAATCACTAAAGTATCCTTGTAGTCTCAAATATTTACGAAAATGTCATTCATCTTCAATTGAACCAACTACCATTACCAACCAAATCAAAGCTCTAAATGCCATTTTTTCTTCATTATGATGCTTTTTTACAACCTCCACCAACATTAGCTCCCATTCTCTCTTCATTTGTAGCCAAAAACTTCACAAATTTTTGTTTTAATTCTTAAAACTTACAATTTCGGTTCTTTTAGGGAGTTTAAGCAACGATCAACTATGTAGTTCAACATTGTGGACGTTTAAAGAAGGTAACAATAAACATTTACTCAAATTAAGCTATTTTTTTTATTTTAGAAAATTTGCAGAGAGTAGACTTTATGTGAAGTCTACTCACATAATAGACTTCACGTGAAGTCTACTAGTCAACAAAAAGATTAGTTTTGCATTTGACTATTTTTTTGATTCGGGGAGTAGACTTCAGGTAAGTCTACTCATTTTCATTTGAAGAAAAAAAAGTACAGAGACTTCACATGAAGTCTACCGAATTGTGGGTCAATTTTGCAATTGGGAATTTTTTTTAATTTTAGTATACTTCACGTGAAGTCTCCAAAAAATTTGAAGATTTCAGGTGAAGTCTCCTCTGAATTGGGTCCTACATAGGGGTTATTTATGAAGTCTCCGACAGAATAGTCAACATTTAGTCAACTACAAAAATAACCTCCAGAAAAGTAGACTTCACGTGAAGTGAAGTCTCCTCTTTCTTTATATCTTAAGATTGATTTATTTTGATTATTAACGATACTTTTACAATTTTTTTGTACTAATATTGTTTATATTATGTTGTGTACAAGTTTAACATAATCATATATTATGGTTAAGCCTCTGTAAATTTTAAAAGGGATATAAGTAGTTAGCTCATCCAAAGTAGACTTCAAGTTAAGTCTATTATGTCATAAACAAACTTGTATGAATTCTTCCTTGATAGTTATGGTTGTATGAATTTCTGTTTTGTTCATGATAATATGTGAATGACTTAGGGGGTTCTTCATTGTCCTTTAAAAGATTATCTTAGGGTATAACTTAGGGAACTTACTTTATATAAAGTTATTGAAATTAATAAAAGTTTGATATGTGTATAAACTCTTTTAAACAAAATAACATAATTTTTTTTTGCTTACAAATAATAACTTGTTATAATTCATGTTACATAATTAGTAATAGCCATCAATGGCAATTCCACAATTATTTACAGTGTAATATTTACAATTAGTTGGCAACTTGAAGTCTCCAATAGAAGTCTCCAATAGAAGTCTCCACGAGAAGTCTCCATTAGAAGTCTCCACTAGAAGTCTCCACGAGAAGTCTTCATTAGAAGTCTCCACGAGAAGTCTCCACTAGAAGTCTCTACCAGAAGTTTCCACCAGAAGTCTCCACCAGAAATCAGCTTAAAAGAACCAACAAAAATACTCATTAAAATATAATTTTTAAAGACAAAAGATAAAAATTTTTGATTCTTACACAATTTTTTTGATAGAAAACGTAAACTCTAATAAGAAAATGTCAAAAAATCAAAACTTTCACATAATATTCATTAGAAATATAAAAATTACATAACAAAAAAATCAAATTTTCTTATAAAAGTCATTAAATTGTAATTATTAACTATAAAAAATCAAATTTTCTAGAAAAATATAAGTTTTTTTAGAAAAAACCAAAACACTATGTTTTTCTTAAAACAATATCACAAATCATATAAAAAAACTAGATCTTTAATTAGAAAAGACCAAAAAATTAGATCTTTAACTAGAATAGACCAAAAAAAATATTTCACATCATATTCATTAAAAATGTAATCTTTAACTAATATCATACAAAATTAAGATTTTTTACAAGATCTCATTTCAAAAATAAATCTCTAACTAGAAAGCACAAAAAAATAATCAAACTTTCACATTATTTTCTTTAAAAATAAAATCTTTCACAAAAAATGTTCAAAAAATTAGATCTTTTACAAAATATTCATTAAAAATACAATTTCTAACTATAAAATATACTAAATATCAAAGTTTTCACAAGATCTACTTTAAAATCGGATATTTGACTAAAAAACACAAAAAAATCAATACTTTACCAAGAAAATAAAAAATCAATATTCTCCAAAACAAATCTACCTTTTTGAGAGACATGATGGATGTTGGTCATAAACAAGAGGCTCTAGTGGCTGGAAGTTTCCCATGGACTTGCAAAAACGGCAAAAATTATGAGAAAATAGTGAAAAAAATCTTAGATCTTGAAGGAGGAGAGAATAGTAGACTTACATGTTAGCTGGAAATACATACACGTTAAAGAGATAAAAAGTAGCTAGGGTTTTTTTACTTCTTCTAAAATTTGTATTTATATGTAGGTTAACTTTCTGGTTCAATTGTTGGTTATTTTTGGTTTAGCACAACCCAATTTAATTTCTGGAGGAGGAGACGTCACGTGAAGTCTACTTGTACAAAAGAAGACTTCACGTGAAGTCTCCTTTAACCCCTAAACTCTAAATAGTAATAGACTTCACCCAAAGTCTACTAGTTAAAAGAAGACTTCAATATAAAATCTCCTACAAATAGACTTCACCTGATGTCTAGTTGTGAAAAAGAAGACTTCACGTGAAGTCTACTATAACCCCTAAACTCTAAATAATAGTAAACTTTTTGTGAAGTCTACTCTAACCCCTAAACACTATATTCTTAATTATAAACCCTAATAACTTAATTATAAATCATAAATTATCGGCTATTTTTTGGAAATATTGGACCAAATATACTTATTTCCAAATATATGCATAATTGACCTCTTTTATTACAACATTTGAAATCCCACAAGATAATCATACCTTATTACCCTAAAACCCTAACTCATGCCATAGTTTGGTTATGAACCATGAGGTTTTGATCCTATCATTGTAAATTGTAAATTCTAAATCCTGAATTTTAAATTCTAAATTCTGAATTGTAACTCCTAAATCATTAACACTAAACTGTAACTCTTAAATCATTAACACTAAATTGTAAGCCTACATTCTAACTTGATCCATACTATACTTCTTCTCCCCCATGTTTAATCTAAATTTAGTTTTAATACATCATGTTTGCTGCTTATTAGATCTTGGAATCAATGTATAAATTATACTTACTATTTAATTTTTAATTAACTATTTACGTTTAATTAAATATAAAACTAAGAAGTAGACTTCACATGAAATCTCCTCCTAGAAATAGTAGACTTCACATGAAGTCTACTTAATCTGCAAGGGGTACAATCGTAATTCAATTATCAGGTTTTTTGTTTACTCATTAAGGGTAAAATTATAATTTTTCTACCCATGTGAGTTAGTTTTGGAGAAAAATGAGAGGGGTACATTTTTGCATTCAAAATCAATTTTTAGGTTATTTTTGAGAATTTCACTATATAATAAGATTTGTGTGATACAAGACTCTCTTTCTCGTCCATTAATTGAGTGAGTTAATCACTTTCACCTTCATCACCATCGATTTCAGAAAGAAAGTACATAAAGTTTTCCTTTGTCTAATCTCCACCACTCCTGTCCTCTAGAAGCACCCTTGATGCTTGTATCATTTTAGTATTAGAGCCCAAGGTTCTTATCTATCCAGGTTGTATTCATCCAACCTTTATTTCTATATTTTTGTTTTTGTTGTTTCTCATAAATCAAAAATCCATAAAAAGGTTCATTTTATTCTGTTTTGTTTGAATTTTATAATATTCATAAAAAGCCATAAAAATCTAATTATTTTTGCTACTGTTAGTTTAAACCCCATAAAACCAATAAAAATTATTTCTTTAATTTTTAAAATTTGTTTGCTATTTTAATTGTTAAAAATAAAACCAAAAAACGAATTTTGTTTCCGTTTGGCTCTTTGATTGTTTCCTTGTTTTGAAAAGAATAAAAAATCGTTTATTTTAGTTTTGTTCTTCTTTTGTTTAGTTCTCATAACTTTGATTAATTTCTTTTGTTTGTCTTTGATTTTTACAAGTACCCTCAATGACATATTTCATGGAGAATGAGGAGAGTTACTCCTATGAATCCGACTGGAGTCTAAGAGAGGATCAACCTTTAGCCAGCAACAATGGGGATTATGAAGACTAATGGCATGATGACTATTATGAGTCTGAATATGAAGAGGAGCTAGATGGAGTCGAGCTTGAACCTGAGTCACTAGACCATCACCAAAACTACACCAACGACACACATCAAATCAAGTCATGGTGCAACAAAACTGAAATTAGTTATAGAGAGGGACTAGAACGTGAAGAAGAGTAGGAAAGTGAGGAAGAAGACCCAAAACATGAAGAATTCAATCATGGAGAAGAGGCATACGAACTCATGGAGCCTTACCATGAAGAAAAG
>OVBA01002954.1:8263-30933 GCA_900406435.1 Lepidium aucheri
ATTTGAATTTTGTTTGTTTAAAATTTTTGATACAATAAAACAAAAATATGCATGGATCTACAAACTTAAATGAATACGAGTTTAAAACTATATATACGTATATATATATTAGTATATACTTGATAAATTACTTATGATATTAATAAATAAAAATATATGTTCTATCAATAATGTATAACACAGCAAAATTAAACATACATCTTAAAACTTAAATAAATACGGGTTCAAAACCCTAAANTGTCTTAAAACCTAAATAAATACGGGTTTTAAAATCTAAATAAATATGAATCTAAGAGATTAAGTTATAAACGAGTCTAAAACATAAATGAACATGAGTCAAAACGTAAATGACACGAGTCAAAAAATTTTATATGTAAAATTGTAATGCATCAAAACTTAAGTAAACTGAAATAAAAAATATATGTCGTGTACAATAAACACCAGTGATCACTATAAATTTATTTTTAATATATCAAATATATATATATATATAAGTAACTAATAAATTTACACATACAAATCAAACCATAAATAAATAAACAAAACAAATAAATATTAACATAACTTGTGCATATAGCACGAGACATCATGTAGTATATATATAGAATAAGAAACTCAAACTGTTTTATATTGTCAAATAAAGATATAGCGTTGAGAGGGGAAGAGACAAGTGTCCACATATCTAACTTTGGATCCCACCATAATATTGGTAGTGGCGTAATGGTAATAGAAGAGACTGCGCGTGTTGATTCATGATGTGTATTTCATATTTGCACAATCCTTTAGAGTCCACTTGTATCGTGTTTTGTTGCATTCTCTCACTATTCTCTTTTTTTTTTTTTTTTAATTCAGGAGGTTCTTAACCCTATAGGAGGGGCTGGTATTCTCCTGTGGGGGATAATGCCCACGGATAGACCTTTACCGCGAGTTCTATAAATGGGTAGTAAGCATGTACCCATATCCGTGTAGGGATCCAAGACTTACCGGATAAGCTCGACAGTCACATAGAAGGGTAAGCTCAACAAACAGAGAGGTACACTCAACAGATAAATCCGGAGTAGTGTCCATGTTTGGAGTAGTGTCCGTGTGTGACTGGAGTAGTGTCCAGTAATCCTTAAGTGACCAAACAAATTGTGAAGTAGGATCGAACCCACGATGTGGGAACGCCTGGGCCCGTCCCACAACCACTCGACCACAACCGTTTCGTCCACTATTCTCTTCTTTCTAACCATATTATATAACATTATGGTTTCTTTGTAACCAAATATAAAGAGAGCTTTTTATTTTGTCAAAAAGTTAGATCGATAAGATTTGATCAATAATCCAAATTATTCTTCTAAATCCCCAAACAATTTTATATGAGACATCGCGATTTCTGAAATCAAACTTGATGGAAAACTTTCTAAAATTAAATGCGGTGACAAACTATAAACTGAAATTTTACCAATTGACCAAAGATATATTGCAGTATAGGGCTTTATTACATTGTTTTTTATTTTGTAAATTTCTTTTTACCTTTTGGTTATTTTGGTGATTCTTCATTTTGTTTAATGGTAACTGAGTACAATGTGCATCAATGATTTTTTTTTCTTCAAGGCCAATCATCATGTTATGTTTTGTAATGTAGCGTGCCTTGTATCTTTAAGATTTGGTTCTCTTTATCTTTCACCAAAATTTTGGATATGAAGTCCGAAATGTTAAATGTATACAAAGAATATTGGATACAATTATGTGATTTTTGATGACTATCTACATTAAAAGAATCTTTGGTTCTCTTTAACTTTCACCAAAATTTTAGATAAATATGTGTTTAAACTTAAATTATACAATAAATTTGTTTAGATAATACCTATAAAATCAGACATAAAAACGCATATGCAACCTAAACTCTTCAACTCATATAATTTTACCTAGAAAACTGACCACTAATATTTATACGATAAAATTCAATTTATAATTCGATTTTTTTTTTAATAAACTAATTCGAATTTTTCCAAATCCTAATTTCTATTATGCAAAACTACACAACTCTTTAATATCAAATTCTGGTAGAAAATCTTACATTATCGGATATTTAACCATTAATCACATATACATAGGTACTGTAACCGAAACCTATAAAACCTTCTTATTCATATTCTTTGCTTATTAAATTGTAGATAGTGATTTACATTGATAAATATCAAAATTTTGAACTTGTTAGTAAAACAATACAGAATGCTATTATATATATAAAAGGAGACTATGTCTCTACAGGTATCGACACATGACGTTTTGGAGGTTTCTGGTGGTGACACATCAGCATCATCATTAATTCAAGCTACCAATGAGATTAAAACAATAATACACATCACCATCTCAGTAATTCAAACTACCAATAAGATTAAAAAAATTCTACACATAATCAAACCTATTTTTAAATATAAAAGTCAAATTTGTTAATAAGCATCATAACTACATTTCAATATATATCATAAAACTAAACATACAACTTTTATATTAAACTATTTTTTTCTAACTTATATAGAAAATTAGAAGTATTATGTATTTGGTTCTATTCGAGCAAGATACAACTTTAATTTGCTAACAAATTACATAAATTTTAAATTGACATTATTACATTTTTTAAAAAGGTTTTATGTGTTTATTCATATACCAAATATCAAAAATCAAACAAAAAAACTAAAATTAGATTGAATGCTTATATTCATGTAATAAATAAGTTTAAAAATTTACAATTTAAACATCATTTAACTTTTACAACAAAACTAATTTTAAAATATGAATATCAAATCTGTTTGTTGAAAAATTCTACACATAATCAAACCTATTTTTAAATATAAAAGCCAATTTTGTTAATAAGCATCATAACTACATTTCAATATATATCAGGAAACTAAACATACAACTTTTATATTAAACTATTTTTTTCTAACTTATATACAAAATTAGAAGTATTATGTATTTGGTTCTATTTGAGCAAGACACAACTTTAATTTGCTAACAAATTACATGAATTTTAAATTAACATTATTACATTTTAAAAAAGGTTGTATGTGTTTATTCATATACGAAATATCAAAAATCAAACAAAAAACTAAAATTAGATTGAATGCTTATATTCATGTAATAAATAAGTTTAAAAAATCATAATTTAAACATCATTTAACTTCTACAACAAAACTAATTTTGAAATATGAATATCAAATATGTTTGTTGAAAATTATTTATTTTTAGGTGTTAAATGTATTGGTAGAAAATTATTTATTTTTAAATGTTAAATAAATTTGTTTATAGATATTATTTTGCGCATTCATTCGGGTATAAATTGTGAATAAGATTCTCGATCGTGATTTTATTAAGGGAAGAAAAGATAAAAGTAACAAATTTTGAGAATAAAAAGAAACCCACGTGCGAATATCATATTGATGACATAATAAATCAAAAGAAACATATAACTATCAATTTTCGTATTGATATAGTTATAAGTTGGTTATCTAATTCCCAAATCATTGTAAAAATGAAGCATCACATAAATAGATTTTAAAATAGTTTTAAAATCAGATAAATAAATTTTTTTATAAACATTATCCCGCGCATTGCGCGCGGACACAAAGCTAGTAACTTTTAAAACATGATTGAACTTTAAAGTTATATTGAGCTAGACTTAAAGAGTTAACATATTTTTTGTGATGATGTCAATAAAAGATAATATGATGTCACTATGGAGAAGTGTTGAAAATGTATTAAAAAAAATTATAAGCATGCGGCGGAATTATGACAGAGGATTTATGAGTTTTTATTTTTTGTAATTATTACTCATGCTAGCAACACTTCATTTCTCCCCCAATTGTGGATAACGCATGATATTGCATTCTTCACAAGCCAACAACATTCTATAAAACCACAAAGGTTGTCTCTTTGAAATATCCCATCACGAAACCATTAACTCTTTTTCTCTTTCTCTGTCTCTATCTCTATCTCTATCTATTGGTTCAGTTTTTTGACTTGAATATGGGAGAAGCCGTAGAGATCATGTTTGGAACTGGATTCCCTGAGATTCATAAAGACACTGCACCTAATCAAACCCTCCACTCTAACCAGCAGGACTGTCATTGGTATGAAGAAACTATTGATGATGATCTCAAATGGTCTTTTGCACTCAACAGGTTTTCTTCTTTCTTCTCTCTCAAACTTCTCTTTCCTTTTTGCTTCCTCGACAAAGCATGTTCTATAGCAAATCTCCCCAAACCCTAAACAATATCACGTCAGGCAAACACGACTCTGGTTCCGAACTTATTTTCCCTTTAAAATTAAATTATTATTAATTTTCTTTTTTGAAATTTTCTTGATAGTGTTCTCCATAAAGGAACTAGTGAGTACCAAGATATTGCTCTTTTGGACACCAAACGCTTTGGAAAGGTACATTTTCCTCATCTATGAAACAATAAATATATTCTTACGTTCTATATAATATATTTAAATCATGGAGTTTTGATTATTTATATATAAGGTAAAGACTAGAGAGTAATTAGTGTGAAGTTATATATAACAGGTGCTTGTGATCGATGGGAAAATGCAAAGTGCAGAGCGAGATGAGTTTATCTACCATGAATGTTTGATCCACCCTGCCCTCCTCTTTCATCCCAAGTATGTGTATATATATATATATATATACCGTATAAAGCACCTTAAATAGCCTATGCATGTTCGCATATATATCCAACATAATTATACTTTTGGCTCGTAGTATTAGAGGGTTATCGTGTGATTATACTTACGTAAATATGTAGCTACTTCTTGGTTTCCAAGTTTAATATAAGACTGAAAAGTCACTGATATAGATTTTTGTTAGTTACTTAACGATTCGATTGGTCTTTGAATAGCCCGAAGACGGTGTTTATTATGGGAGGAGGTGAAGGTTCTGCTGCAAGAGAGATACTAAAACATAAGACTATTGAGAAAGTGGTCATGTGTGATATTGATGAGGTTTAAGCTCTAATTAATCTCTTTATGTATATAAATCTTTTATAACAACATACAAATCAACCTTGATACTTAACAAAGATCTGTTTATCTTTGAAGGAAGTAGTTGAATTTTGCAGGAGATATCTGACTGTTAACAGTGAAGCATTCTGTAACAAGAAGCTTGAACTTGTTATCAAAGATGCAAAGTGAGTAAAACTTAAACAAAACCAACAAGAGACAAGAGTTATGATGAGTTTAAAAAGTTGTCTAAAAAATATATAAATAAATAATTATGAATGTGAAAAAGGGCTGAATTGGAGAAAAGAGAAGAGAAGTTTGATATAATAGTTGGAGATTTAGCGGACCCAGTTGAAGGTGGACCTTGTTATCAACTCTACACTCAAACTTTTTACCAAAACATCCTTAAACCCAAGCTTAGTCCCAATGGCATTTTTGTCACTCAGGTCTGTCATTTTTTATTTCGTTTTTGTTTATAATAAAACTTCTATAAAATTATTATTCGATAAGTTAATATATATATATATACCATAAATTAATACACTTTTTGCAAATAAATTAAAATTTGGTTGAATATATATATATATATATATATATATATATATATATATATATATATATANATATATATATATATATGTAAATCGATAATTCTCTAATTCCCAAAATAAATATAGTTTCATTTTAGTTGATGTATTAAGATTTTTATGCAAAATTTATTGTATTTTAAGTGTTTTGACTATTTAGATTATGTAGATTGATTAATGATTAGTTAGATTATTTTGGAATTTGTAACAAAACATATTTTGTTTAGGAAAAATAAAATAATTAATGTTTTCTTAATTTGTGTGAAAACTCTAAAAGTTCAACTATTAAAAAACAGAGAAAATCTAATATATATGTTAAGTTGTGATATTTTTGATATATACCATAAATTAATACATTTTGGGAAATAAATTAAAATTTTAGTTAAAATAGTAATTCTATAAAAAATCATAGTTCCAATTTTAATTTATATATGTTCAACTGTACTATTTTTATATGTTTGTAGAAATATAATAAAATCTATATTTCTATTTACTTAAATAATAGGCTGGACCAGCAGGAATATTCACCCATAAAGAGGTTTTCACATCAATCTACAACACATTGAAGCAAGTCTTCAAATGTAAGTTATAATTTATTTTCTTGTTTGTATTTTATTGTAGAGACATTGTGATCTCCAACAGAATTTGATGATAGATTGTTTTGTTTTGTAATAATGAAAACAGACGTAAAGGCTTACACAGCACACGTGCCATCATTTGCGGACACATGGGGTTGGGTAATGGCTTCAGACCAAGAGTTTGAAGTTGAAGTGAATGAAATGGATCGAAGAATCGAAGAGAGAGTTAAAGGAGAGTTAATGTATTTAAATGCTCCTTCTTTCATTTCTGCTGCTACTCTCAACAAAACCATCTCTCTTGCATTGGAGAATGAGACTGAAGTTTATAGTGAAGAGAATGCAAGATTCATTCATGGTCATGGTTTGGCGTACCGGCATATTTGAAGAAGAGACCGGTTCAATTTCAGATGGAAAATCATGTACCCATAAACCGGTTTCTTTTCTCTTCACATAACCGGGCGTTGTGTTAATTACTTTGGTTCGGGTTTTTTTCTTTTTCTTTTCTACATTGCTTGGGTTTGCTTTGTCTTGTTGCCTCAAGTTATTCCGGTTTAGTTTGGTTAAGAAAACTATATAGTCTATATATTGCTTATTATGAAAATGTTTCATCACATTTCAACAATTAGATCAACAAACTCCGACTAAATCTATTAGAAAATTTCAAACAATATAATGTGGGAATAGACGATTTCCTAGAATCGAACTATAGTAGAAAGCACATGTAGAATTAACAACTTAATTCAAATACTTTTACTTAATCAAATTAGGCTGATTATGGTTAAACTAAACCAAATCGAATCAAGTAAACCGACAAATAAACCAAAGAACCAAATCAAGTACTACTAGAGAGAAGGAAACGATCATTTATGACCGGTGAGGTTAACATCTTGAGGAAGGAGTGTGCAATCGATTTCAAGCTCCTCGAGCATTCGCTTGAGGGCGATGATAAGTGTGGTTCTTCTCATATTCTTCTCTCCGAAATCTTGGAAGTTCATGGTGTGGTTGACCACCACGTTTAAGTTCAGTTTGTTCATATTTTCAATTCTCTTCACCAACACCATCGGTTCTGGATACCAGTGTTGTGGGGGATGATTGACTACAATACTCTTATATGAAGGAAGATTGACTTACCTACTCTTTCAGTGACACAAATACTCTTGTACTCTCCTTCTCATTTTTATTCTCACGTTACCTTTTGTGGTGGGATCCAAATCAATTTTAAAAACAAAAGAATTAAAAATTATTTAAAAAGTTGGCCGATCGGTTTGGGTTGGTTGGTGAGGGATATTGAACCAAAGCAATTTATTATCTCCACCAAGAAATGGTTAGGTTTCATATCCCATTTATTATGCTTTCTCATCTCCAACATATTATTCTCCTACAAGAAAACAAAGATCCGACATTTTTCATTCATAAATCCTCATAAATCTATTTTTCTCTCTGACTTTCATGATTTTCCACTTTCCGTCGACCGCCGGTGATGGTGATTCCCATCACGTGATAAAATAGTGAGTTCTCATACGTTTACATTTTTAGCTTCGTATACGTGATATCATCTCATTTTTATCTTCGTTTCTTATACTATCAATTCTCTGCAAAGACACAAAACAAATCAACTCCATTGTATTGATTTCATAAAAACTCAGAAAACAAAATTTAGACTAAGTACACAAACCTGAGTATTGTAGTCGATCATCCCTTCGTATATGTGATATCATCTCATTTTGTGTTCGTTTTTATCTCCGTTTCTTATGATAGCTTTCTTTGTATGTATATTGACAGAAGAGTCGAGCAAGTGTGAAGCATTAATATAGGATCGATATGCGTGAAGATATTGAAAGAGGTTAAAAGATTCAACTGTACAATTGTACAAACTAGTTAAACTAACATAAAACAGATGATGTCTTTCTGGTTGTAAAAGACATATATTGTCTTCAGCTATTTTTTAATGTTGTTGTTTCCATTACTGTTTTTTGGCAGATACAATGATTACAACAATCATTCATTTAGATATTAGAGGATGTTATGTTGAAACCGAAGATGGGTATCGATGGGATGCGAAGGATGCTATTTTTTATGCTATATCGTTCAAGATATTGGGTATTAAGGATATAACGTACTCTATTTTAGAGGAAATGATAAGAAAGAAGCTTGGTGTTGGTAATAGCGGTAGTATAAAAATGAGTTATATCCCGTTGGTTGTGGGAGCAAATAAACAATCGTATATTTATGACGATGAAGATGTGGAAAGTTATCTATGTAGCATGATTGTGGGTCACCTAAGAAGTATTTTGCATGTTGAAATAGAGAAGTGCTGTGAAGAAAATATAAGAGGAGCGGTAGAAGGTTCATTTGGTAAGAACTATGATGGTAGAGATAACAATGTCATTACTATATACGAAGACGAAGAACATGATGAGGATCCTTTGGTAAATAATGATGCTAGCGAGAATATAAAAAATGAAGATTTGGTTGTATTTAACGCTGAGAATGATGGATATGGACGTAGTGATCGTATTGATTGTATTGAACTGCCTTGGGATAGAGAAGATGAAGGAGTAGAAGGATCTCAGTTTGTTGAGGAATGGGATGATGGTACGGGTGTGGAAGTAAACTAAGAATTCGGATGCAAAAGAAGTGCATGATTTGGTCTTTATGGCATTTCATCGATTGTGTTATGACTATGATGTATTGAACTCAGATAAATGGAGATATGTTGTAAGATGTCATCAACAAGGCTGTAAGTGGTACTTATGTGTATCACGACCACAAGGTAGTGATGGTAGTTGGTCGGTTAAAGTGCACCGTAAGATGCATTCTTGTTCTCAGGTATCAGCGAGTACATCAAATGTTAAAAGGAGGGGAACCTCAGACTTAGTAGCTAAAATTCTTAAAGGTGATTATCCTAGTCAATTGGAAACTCCACCTGCTAAATCTATTGTAGGTGTTGTGCAATGCAGGGTCGGAGTGAAAGTGTCGTATAGAATTGTATTGAGAGGGAAACATAAAGTTGCTTGGGTTGTGCGCAAAAATCCTGAGGAAAGCTATAGGAGGTTGCCAGCCTATTTGTTTGTCTTGGAAAAGATGAATCTTGGTATGGTGATGAAATTGGTTTTGGACGAAGAAAAGCAGTTCAAGTATTTATTCATCACGTTGGGAGCTTGTATTGAGGGTTTTAATGGCATGAGAAAATTGATTTGTGTGGATGCAATATTTCTTAAAACTGGATATGGTGGTGTTCTTATATTCGCCACTGCTCAGGATCCGAACCATCACCATTACCCGATTGCATTTTCTATAGTTGATGGTGAGAAAGATGCAAAGTTGGACTTGGTTTTTCACTATGCTTAAAATTGTCGTGCTAGATGATTCAGAATTGGTGTTTATTAGTGATAGAAATCCTAGCCTTATAAAGGCAATTGCTGAAGTGTACCCGAGTTCGAATCATGGGTATTGTCTATTTCACTTATCTCAGAATGTGAGAACAAAGACTTCATACATCCACAAAGAAATTTTTGCTAAGAGATTTAGGGAGTTAGGTCAGATTTATACGAAAGCTCAATTTGAGAAGGAGTATGCAGAATTTAGAAATAAATATCCTAAAGTGGCTGATTATTTGGATGAAAGTGTGGAAGTGGAAAAATAGGCTTGATGTTACTTTCTTGGAAAAAGGTACAACATAGGAACAACAAATAGAGCAGAATCATTAAATAATGTATTCAGGGAGGCGAGGAAATACTCTTACTAGCCATGATTGATGTGATTCTTGAGAAATTGGGAGAGTGGTTCAACAAACATCGTAATGATTGTGTTGTAGTACATAGCTCATGGAAATTGGTTCCATTTGTGGAGAATACATTGCATCGCATGTGCCAAGAGGCGACACACTTAAGCGTGCAAGAGCTAAATGTGTTCATGAGTAAGTACAAAGTCCTTGGACTATATGGGAACTATTATTTGGTAAATTTGGAGAATAAAACTTGTGCTTGCGAGCGTTTTGACTACGAGAAGTACCCTTGTATGCATGCAAGAGCTGCTCTTGGTATATACATGAAGAATCCTAATCGGGGAGAAGATAAACATCTACATGAGTTGTGTTCAAAATATTATCTAATAAATGTCTAGATGTTGGCTTATTCCCGTACTATATATCCAGTCCCAGATATATCTCAATGGTTTTGGATCCCGGACCATATACTTGCAATGGATGTTTTGCCTCCACAATATACTAAAAGGAAAGGACGACTTCAAGAAAACTGTTTTCCTTCGGTTGGTGAAAGACATTGACGAACAAGTAACAAGACTACACTACGACTAAACTTAGAAGAGTGTTTCAACAGTAGCACAGGTTAAAGAATTTTTCATTCAATTGAAAGTGTTTTCGTTACAATTAAATATAACATGTTGAATAACTTGTGGTATGTCGATAATACGTGTAGGTCATGCGTGAGTAACGTTTGGTACAAGGTAATGTGTATCGCGACAGTAACATTAATAATATTGTCCAAATGTTGGTTAAAATGTTTTTTTCTTGCGTGAGTAACAATTTGAAACAATTACTATTGTCCAAATGTTGGTTTCCAATTTATCTTTTATTCCAAATGTTGGTCCAAATGTTAGTTTCAAATTTACCTTTTATTGGCCCATTATTCAATTTATGCTCTTTATCTATGGATCATTTCCTTGTTATTTAGTCACGTTTGTACTTTCCATGATGGACCCATGGGTGGAGAGAAAGTCATTGTTTAATTGTTTGGTTTAGAATATTTGTCTGGTTTTGAATAATTGTTTGGTTTAGAGTAATTTTCAATTGATTTGTTCACACATGACTTGATATCTATACATGCTAAATTTATAGATACATGTAGAATCATCATATGATCACTTTATATGATCACTTGATATAATGAGAATAATATCAAATTTATTCTCAAGATGTAGAATCTTCATATGATCACTTGATATAATGAGAATAATCAAACAATCTCTTACATGTCAAGTAAAAGTTATTGTAATAGATGTGTTTAGTTTCATAATTGCTTAACTTACGTTGATTTCATTGTATAAGTTCCTATCATCAGAAATGTAATGCAATTTCGTAACTAGGCTTCAAATTATATTCAATTTCGTAAAAAACTGAATATTAGTTAATAATCTTATGGACATGGAGGTTAAATGTTGATGTAGCGGAACCATGGAGGTTAAATTTGAAACGGAAGGTCCAAACGTTGGTAAAAAGTCTTTTGTTTGTAACCTTAGGGGGATGAGTACCACCTCATTTGTAAACTTGTCACACAAAATCTGATTATGAGTATTGACTATTTCTTCTTTTATCTTATGTAGGACGGAGGTCTTCATCTTCGTTGTTGGTGGGATGATGCAATGGTTGATGAAAACATTAACCGCAAGAATGAGATAGAGTCATTGAACTACTCGATTAAATACATCATGACAAATAATGCCGGTTTGCGTGTTGACCCGCAGATGATGTGGGAAAATGTATTTATCCATAGAGATGAGATTAGGTAACTGAAGGAGGAATTCACAAAACAAGAAAACGAGATAAAGAAGCTTCAAGAGAAGGTCCATAAGTTGGAGAGAAAACTGTACCATAATAGAAAGTGAATCATGACAACTGGAGCTTTATCATTGCCGTGGGTGTTGCTTATGGGATCGTTTCTAATCATGTGTTGCTTAAGTCATATTTATGTGGTACTTTATTTCTAATTATCTGTTGCCTATCATGTTCTAATTATGTGTTCTGCTTGTGGATTCTAGTTCTTCTAGTTGCTTATCATATAATTATGAATTCCAAGTTGTGTGTTCCCTTTATCCTTCTCAAGTTAAGAGTAAAGAAAAGAAGAGTTAACTTAATTAAACAGAAGAAGAGTTATGACTTAGAGTAAACAAAAGAAGAGTCAAGACTTAGAGTAAACAAAAGAAGAGTGGATAAGAGTTAAGACTTAAGAGTAAACAAAAAAAATAAAGAGTTGAATGCACGTTCAGTCTTGTTAAGAGTTGTTAGTCTACAACTGCTTCCTTGGCCTCACCCGGCGACCTCCAGCTACAAATTCAGAACTTGTTTCAGCACTTGACTGCACCTTCACTGATGATTCTTTGAGTTCTTTGACTGAAACTTCTACCTCTGTCAATCTCTTATTAATGAGTTGAAGCTTATCAGTGATTAGCTTGAAACTAGATACCATTTCTTTACTAATCTCTTTTAAAATAGTTGACGTCCTTTTCTCATGGGAGGCCTCAGCTAGTACCCTAGCCTTTTTTATAACTTCAATATCTTCCTTGTACATCCTTCCCAAGCGTACACGCTTCTTATCAACCAACAAACGCTTATACCAACTGTCAACTACCGCATCAGCTTCATCATCTTCTTCAGGGATCTCACAGATCAGATTGCGCTCATCACTCATGGGACTAGAATACTATCAATCCTCTGCAAATACACAAAACAATTCAACTCCATTGTATTGATTTCATAAAAACTCAGAAAACAAAATTCAGGCTAAGTACACAACCCTGAGTTTCACCTAGTGCCTTGTTGATTTGTTGAAGGCTATATCCTTTCATAGAACTATATGTGTACTTGCTTCTGCACATCCTAGGACAATCTTTCGCTGCATCCTTAACATCCTCTCGAAATTTCTTCATTAGACAAGGGATTGCTTCAAATGCAAGAAGCTACATAATCAACAAAATAAATCACATTAGAACATAATAAATCACAGAGATATGATGATACAAGTTATATGACTGCATTTAGAACAAACCTCCAACGGTATTATGAATCTAGGAACATTAGCCATCTTGTTAGCTGAACCGTTAAAGAGGTTCATCATCCGAATGATCTCTGAGAGGTTGTCATAGAACGTATAGCTTCCCCACGGGAAATTCCTGCAAGCGCCGAGGTCAACCATAATCTTGGTAAGGAAAGAGTCCACCTAGGGTGCATGTGTCCCTCGTTTCCTGCTTCCTTTTATTACAGCCGTTAAGAAGAACAAGATAACCATCTTCAACCTATCAGTTGTAGGCTCCCGCATTGCAAGAATTTTTTTTCAACCAATCCTGTGTTACTCTTCTATTCTTGAAGTGCTTTTTCACAAATTTGAGACTTCCAATCCGGTCTTTATTAAAATCTTCAGGATACTCATGGCAGTGAAGTCCCGAGATTAATGCGTGCTCAATCATTGAGTACTGGATTGGCACGCCATTAACCATAAACCAAGCCTCCTTTTTCTTTCTATACGCGCCATCCTAGCAAACAAAATCCACATCCACATTGCCTTGTGATTTGCATCCTTCGACATGTGAAAGAAATGGCAAAATTGAGGATGGTCGTAGAACCACTGCTTCTTGAAGATATCCAGAATGGCCTTTATTGTCTCAACCGCCTTTGCAACGTAGCACCTTGTTGCAATTCTGATGGGCTTCATCCACTCCTTTGTTGGCAAATACATGTCAGGATCCATAACTCCCAATACCTTGACTCGACAAAAATCAGAACAAAATCAATATCCAACAATTTTGTCTCAACCAAACAATACTATCCACAAAATCCAACAATTTTGTCTCCACCACCAAACAATACGGACATTGCAAATTAAATTTGCGATTTGAGGCCTCCCTAACCTATCTTATTCAATAAAGAAATAACTAAACACATACAAGGCTAGAGCGTGACACTCCGCTCTTATCATCCGAAAAAATTATCAAAAACATCATCAGGAATAACATCAAAGAAATGAAAGCCTAAAGAACAACTAAAGCATAGTTTACCAATCCATCCGCGAGATGATTAGCCTCCCTATACACATGCGTAACCCGGACTATCCAGTCCCTACTGAGAAATCCATGACACAAATGTACCAGGAAAGAGAGAGGATGTGTATCTTCAATCTCCTACTGAAGGAAACCGACCACTATCTCGGAATCCACTTCAAGGATAAGCCTAGGCAGACGTTGATCCCACGCTATGTATAGCCCGTAATAGACACCCCATAACTCAGCTAAAGGGGCTGAACAAATACCTATGTTAAGCGCAAAGCCACCCAACCAATTCCCTACACTATCTCTAAGAACACCACCAGTAGAAGCACCACCCGGATTGCCTCTTGATGCGCTATCCGTATTCAAATTAACCCAATCTTCACGCGGTGGATCCCAAGCTATATGTCATAGAACTTGTTCTCTCCTACCACCTGCCGGTTTTGCCGCCATACTCACTGACCAAACCTCCTTCGCTTTACCAAGTATAAACGGTACCGATCCCGACAAGTGTGAGTGCTACCAAAAATGTTCATACACCTCCATTTTCAAGCCCACCACACACCTAAAGCAAACACCGTCGACCATGGTCCATTCTCTGTCAATCTACTATCATTCAAGTTATTAAAAATCCATTCTAGTAGTGAATGCTGAAAAAACACACTCCATTTTCGCTTTGGGACGATACGCCGCCAAATACCAAGCATGGCTTGACAATCCCTTAGCACATGTAAGATTGTCTCATCTTAACACTTACAGGCCAAACAAATACTAGATTCGCATAAGTCCCTCCTTGTTCTCTCTTTATTTGTCATAAGCACTTAATTCACCCCATCCAAAGAAATACCTTGACTCTCTCAGGTGCCAAAACCGACCACACTCGATGAAATAAGCAGCCCATATCTTTTGGTAACCAAGCATATGCTGAACGAACACTAAACAAACCATTCAATGATTCTCTCCATGAAACACGATCTTTACGTCCCGAGATTGTATCAACAACATGAGCATTCAAGCGTAGAACAATATCTTGTGGAAGTAACAATTCAAGACTTGCTCGTCGCCATCCCGAACTTTCAGCCCACATATCACAAACACTAGCATCATCAGACCATAAAATTTGGTTACCAATCACATACGAAGCTAGAGGCTTAGGCATTAACCAAGAATCAGCCCAGAACCTTGTAGTTCGACCATCACCGATCATCCACGTCAACCCCATAATCACCACTTCACGTAAACATTTGGCTATACTTCTCCATGTTGTAGGAAAATTACCCCTTGATTCTAACTAACTCAGATCATGAGTCCCAATAATCTTATACTTTCCTCGTACAATGCAAGCCCAAAGACTAGTCTCATCATTCAATAAACGCCAACCGACCTTAGCAACTAAAGCTAAGTTCATAAATGGAAGAGACTTGATACCTAGGCCACCCTCATTCTTCGATCGACAAACTTTTTTTCCAAGATACAAGGTGTTGCTTCTTTTCCTCTGATGTGCTGCCCCATAAAAAAGAAAGGCGAGAGTTTCTCCAACTCTCTAAGGGTAGCCGTAGGTAACATAAATGTACTCCTAGAATGAACTGGGATCGAACTCAAGACCGATTTGGTGAGAGTTAAGCGGCCCGCAAAGCTTAGTGTCTTTTGTTTCCAACCCGTAAGGCGTGACGCCACTTTCTCAACAACATCTTTAAACGTGTCTTTGTTTACTTGCTTTTGTAACACCGGCATACCCAAATACTTGCCTAGGTCTGTTGTTGCTACAATACCACTTTTAGCATTGTAGGGTTTGTCATGCATTTTAAATGTGGGCCGACTACCCTCAAGCCCATCAAACCAAAATTAAAGACTGATGGACCAAAGCTGGGCCAGATTGTTTATGAGCTGTTTTTTGGCTATTGGGTTTAAGCCCATTTTCGCTTTCTGATTGGTTGTTAATGAACAAGGACATATATAAGTCCAAGTTCATCTTCTTCAAAGGAAGATGATTTCGAGCTTTTCTTCTGTAACCTGAAACAATGAAAAACACAGAGAGTTAGTGAATTCCAGGATACGATTCTAAAGAGAGACGTACCTCATTCTGAGGGTACTCTATAATTGCTTTGCATTCTTTTCTTTACCTTGTCGATTCGATAATCGAGAGTGTTTGTGAGCTGAGATAGTTTTGTGTCATCATCTTTCGTTCACATTATCTTTGATCTTCGATCAATTCGTGAGCTGCATCAATAAGTGGTATCAAGAGCCAGGCTTATTTGATCGAAAGATAAGTAAAAAGGGAAGATTCAATCACCTGTAAAGACTCGTGAGAAGCAGAACAAGACGGATTGAAGGATTCAAAGACAATCGGGATCTTGTTCACCTCGCACCAAAGAAAGAATCATTCAGATCAAAGTTCAATTCTAAGAAAAAGAATTGATACAAATCAATCAGCCATTCACCAGATTCAAACTTGTTAATTCATCAATTAACAAAGCTTTGTTGCTCAAGAAATCTTTCTGTGCAAGATCAACAAATCATTGACTGATAATTCTGCAGTTTATCGAGTCAATATCATACAAAAGACAGAATGGAGGCAACACTAGGAAAGTTTGAGGTGGAGAGACTTGATGGGAAAAGAGACTTTGGACTGTGGAAATGCAGGATGCTGGGTCAATTCGAGATACAAGGACTGTTATTTGTCATAGAAGAAGAACACGGAGAAGTGCATTTGGAAGAATAGGTTACAGAGAAGGGAAAGGAGATTAAAGAAGAAGCAACAACCAGTGTTAAAGATCCAAACTGGGAAATGAAAGACAGGAGTGCAAGGAGTTTACTTAGCCAATGTCTTACGAACTCAGTTCTGAGAAAGGTTATGCATGAAACTACTGCATACAAACAATGGAAGGCTTTGGAGAGAGATTACCAAACCAAGACTAAAGCAAACATGATTTATCTGAAGAAACAGTTCTCATGTTTCAGAATGGATGAGGATAAAACCATTGAAGAAAATCTTGACAAGTTTCTCAGACTTGTCAATGATCTTGAAAGTGTGAAAGTTATCATACAAGATGAGGATCAAGCTATTTGTTTGCTTAATAGTCTACCACCTTTGTTTGATCCGCTGGTTCATAGATTACACTTTGGAAATGCCAAAGGTACATTGACCATGAATGATGTTATCATAGGAGCTTACAGGATGGAGTCGAATCTAATTCAAAAGGGTTAATTGTATAAAAGGAAAGGTACAGTAGAAAGTCTGACAGTTGAGAACAGAGGATGGTTAGAAACTAGAAACAATACAGGAAATGGTAAAGGAAGATCTAAAAGCAGAGGTCGGTCAAGGTCTAAAGGAAAGCAGAATAACAATGCTAAAGCATGTTGGGTATGTGGTGATACAAACCACTGTAAGAAAGAGTGTCCTAAGAGGAATCAAAACAAATCTAAGGACACGGCAAATCTCACAATATTTGATTCAGATTCTTTGGGTCTTACTGTCAGTTTGATTGCCTCTACAGATGATTGGGTGTTAGATTCAGGATGTACTTATCATATTACACCAAATAAAGAACTCGTATGGGTTTGGTGGAGTTTGATGGAAACAAAGTGTACATGGGAAATGACACATATTGCACAGTCAAGGGAATTGGAAAACTCAGTAGAAAGAACTCAGATGATTCAATGATTACACTTGAAGAGGTCATATACGTTCTAGAAATGAGTAGAAATTTAATTTCCTATGGCCAACTAGAACTGATTGGCTGCAAATACACTGGTGAGGATTTCAAGATTCAATTCTACAAGGAAGGGAAGAAATTTATATCAGGAACATACATAAATGGTCTTTACTACCTAGATGGTCAAGTTAGACGGTAGAATTAAATGTGACAAATGTTGATGAAGATTTGACAAAGAAATGGCATCAAAGACTTGGTCACATGGGTAAAAGGTCACTTGAAACATTAGTCAAGAAAGGGTGATTGAGACGTGAAGAAATTAAAGGGTTAAGTTTCTGTGATGCGTGTGCTATGGGAAAGACACATAGATTGAGTTTTCAGAAAGCTAAGCATACATCAAAATGTACTTTAGAGTACATCCATTCGGATTTATGGGGATCACAGAACACTACACCAAGTATTTCAGGAGCTCAATACTTCATAACATTCATAGATGACTATTATAAGAAAGTATGGATCAGATTTCTGAGAAAGAAGAGTGAAGCATTTCAAGCATTCAAGGACTGGAAAACACTTGTAGAAAATCAAACTGGAAAAAGGATAAAGTGTTTAAGAATGGATAATGGTTTAGAAGATCTATGTAAGGAATCAGGTATTAAGAGACATAAGACTTGTGCCTATACTCCACAACATAATGGGATATCTGAAAGGATGAATCGTACCATCGTAGAAAAAGTGAGGAGTATGTTATCAGATTCAGGACTAAGTGAAGAATATTGGGCAGAAGCAGCAAATACAACAGTATATTTGATTAACAAGTCGCCTTCTGCATCTATTAACTTTGAGATACCAGATGAATTGTGGTATAACATTAAACCTACATACAATCATTTGAATGTATTTGGTTGTATAGCCTATGTTCATACAATTCAAAGCAAGATAAATCCCAGAGCAACAAGGGGTGTGTTTCTTGGATCTGGGTCAGAATCAAAAAGATATCGTGTCTGGCTACTAGAAGAAAGGAATCTGGTAATAAGCAAAGATGCTAATTACAATGAAGATAAGCTTTACAAGGATCTATCTAGTTGACAATCACAGACTCACTGAACGATCAAGTGATCCAAAAGAAAAACAAGAAGAAGGTAACTTTCAAAGTTGATATCGAAGAGACTCTGGGAGATAGCAAACAAAGTCAAGAAGCTTCAACTAATGATGATAATCAAGATCAGGATGATGAAGTTATAGAATTATGTGGAGCAAGTCCAGAGTATGTTCTAGATGATGAGGATGAGATAGGAAATTACAGTGTCACAGAATCACAAGGAGAATCAGGAAATGAAACAGTAAATAAGAGTTCTTTAAACATGGATACAGATTCAAGTCATAGTTCAGAACTAAGCGATTATCTCTTAGCTAGAGATAGGAAAAGAAGAGAAATCAAGCCTCCTTCAAAGTATGGTGATGCAGATGTGGTAGCATATGCTCTTTCTTGTGCAGATGATGTTAATTTGGATGAACCACGAAATTTTCAAGAAGCACAGAGGAGTAAAGACAGAAAGAAATGGATACAAGCAGCAGACGAGGAAATGGACTCTATCGTCAGAAATAAGACTTGGGATCTAGTTGATAAGCCTTCAGGACAGAAAGTCATTGGTTCTAAATGGATTTTCAAGTTGAAGCAAGGAATACCTGGAGTAGAGAAACCTAGATACAAAGTTATACTGGTGGCTAAAGGTTATGCACAGACTGAGGGTATAGATTATAGTGAAGTATTTTCACCAGTAGTTAAACACGCCTCTATCAGAATATTAGTGTCTATATTTGCAAATTTCAACATGGAATTGGAGCAATTAGATGTAAAGACTGCACTTTTACATGGTACCCTGAAGGAGACAGTATACATGAATCAACATGAGGGTTATGTGGTTAAGGATAAAGAGGAAAAGGTGTGTTTACTTCGTAAGTCACTATATGAATGAAAGCAGAGTCCAAGAGAATGGAACCAGAGGTTTGATATGTTCATTCAGAAACAAGGATTCAAACAGAGTGAATAGGATCCATGTGTTTATATCAAAGGAAATTACCTAAAGGAAATGGTCTATCTACTCCTATATGTTGATGACATGCTAATCACAGCTGTTGATCTAGATGAGATCAACAAGCTCAAGAGAACTTTGAGTACAGAGTTTGAGATGAAAGATTTAGGAAAGGCCAGAAAGATGTTAGGAATGGATATTTACAGAGATAGAACAACCTCAACGTTGGTTCTATCTCAATGATCATACATAAACCAGATTTTAAAAGTTTTTGGAATGATTGACAGTAAATCAATTCCAACACCTTTAGGTTCTCATTTCAAATTGAGGAAACTATCTACTGAAGAAGAAAAGGATCAAGAAGAGTACATGAAAGACGTACATACTCCAGTGTTGTGGGAAGCCTCATGTACTTGATGGTTGACTCACGTCCAGACCTCACATATGCAGTGGGAATGGTTAGTAGGTTTATGGAAAAACCGGGAAAACAACATTGGTTAGCAGTTCAGTGGATAATGAGATATTTGATTGATGCATCAAAGATAAGTCTAACATTCAAGAAGCATACAGAGTTCAAAGTCAAAGGCTATTGTGATGCTGATTATGCAAGTGATTTACACAGATGCAGATCAATAACCGGTTATGCATTTACAGTTGGTGGTAATACAGTAAGTTGGAGATCTAGACTACAACAAGTAGTAGCTCTATCAACTACGGAATCAGAATACATTGCATTATCAGAAAGTTGCAGAGAAGCAATTTGGTTGAAAGGGATCACAGAGGAAATGGGGTTCAAGCAAGGACCAGTAGAAACTTACAGTGATTCATAGAGTGCTATCTACTTAGCAAAGAATCGAATGTCAAGTGAGAGAACTAAGTACATCAAGGTCAAGTACAACTACATTTGACAGGTGATACAAGAGAATCAAGTATCGCTACACAAAATACACACTTCGATAAACCCAGCATACATGTTTATGAAGGTATTACCTGGTGAGAAGTTTAGGGGTTGCTTGCGATCTCTGAACATGGTTGAGTAGAGAATGACTCGAGGCTTTGCGGTTCTTGGGTAAGCAAGGTCTCTTGATCTGTTGAAGAGTGACAGGCTTCGAGGGAGGAAGGAACCCAAGGGTTTGAACTCTCACTTCAAACAAGGTTTTTGCATGTGTCTTTCGACATGCAAAGACCGTCTATTTGTTGTCAGTGAACCAGTTTAACAAAGGAAAAGCAAAGACGATTAGTTTCTGTGAAAAGATTCAAATCGTCAAAGAAGAAAGGAGGATAATTGTTCATCTTTAACTCAAGAACTCAGAAAAAGAGAGTATAGAAGAGAACAGAGGTCACTTACGCTGTTGAGCTGACCGGAGATGAGAACGGAGTGGTTTTCTCATCACGATTCAGGATTGGAGTTCACAGAGAGAAGAAAGGAGTTAGCTCAAGCGGCTAAGGTCTGTTCAGATCAAATGACAGACAAAGGTGGAGAATTGTAGGGTTTGTCATGCATTTTAAATATGGGCCGACTACCCTCAAGCCTATCAAGCCAAAATTAAAGACTGATGGACTGAAGCTGGGCCAAATCGTTTATGAGCCGTTTTTTGGCTATTGGGTTTAAGCCCATTTTTCATTTTCTGATTGGTTGTTAATGAACAAGGACATTTATAAGTCCAGGTTCATCTTCTTCAAAGGAAGATGATTTCGAGCTTTTCTTCTGTAACCTGAAACAACGAAAAACACTAAGGTGTCAGCAAAGACTCAAATGGTGACTCATAGGAAGCAGATGGTGAAATGGTGACCCAAACGATAAGGTTAAAAGGTTAGAGAGATTGGCCAGCTACGATCCTTTTCTTGGTCACTTGATTAGGACCCATCTGAGTGATCAGTCAATTTCTGGCTTTCTCTGTTGTCAAAGATAATTTATTCTCCGTGTTGTAATCTGAGAAGACACTAATGACATCATTCAGAGTAATATAGCGGAAGATAACAATTTTCTAATAGCAGCATGAAGATTTGATACCAGAACATAAGCAGAGTCCTTGATGAAGCTTTTTGCTTTCCTTATTTCACTTCTGAACAGACTCCACTCCCATGCTAGCATTTGAAGTTGAGATATAGAACTAGGCAGGAAAGTGTTGGATGGAAATTTGAGTACATTCTCCAAAAGCCTAGCATAACCAGATATGCATTCTGTTGCCATCGATTTCTTAGTTAAAAGTATTCCTGAAGAAGCAATTGTTTGAGCAAATTCAGAGAGACTTCCATCTGATATTAAGGGTGAAAAAGCCTCCAACAATGCATCAGGGTCGTTTCTTCGAAAAAATATTCCCTCAACTTCCTCAGTTATCTGCAACTAAAGGTCGGCAAATATGTGAAACACCCTCAGTTTTTGCTTTGAGTGGGTTTCACAGTAGCTTTCTGCAGCCCATATATCAACTACTGATTCCGAAATCACAATGAAGTTCCTATCATCAAGAACGCTATGGAACATCTGAACAAATAATTTAAGTTTAGATAACATACAAAGCACACACACTCTGATAAACGCTAAGTGGTAAACTATAAAATTTAGGGTATTTCAGAACACTCAATTAGTGCAGCAACGCTTCTTCTTCGAGCCGTAGTGTTCTCCTTCGCTGATATATTACTCAAAGATTATTAGGGAATAATATCTTCACTTATATATACTAGAGAGGATATCTTACAACTTTCGACGTGGGATATTATTCCTTAATACGGACTTCTTTGCCACATAATTTGAATCAGTTTAATGATTTTGAAGAAGAAAAAACGGAGTACACATCAAATTACTACATTTCTCCTCATAGGCAAAAATATGTTTCAAAAGCAAAACATAACTCTTCGACTCGGCCAATAACTAAACTTTCATCTATTGATCCAACAAAAGTGATGCTCTGTCTTCGTCATCGAACAGAGCCACCTCTTTCCCAATTTTGAAAATAACTAGTTTATAACCCGTGCTACGCACGGGATCATGTCATTTTTAAATATTATATAAAGTTTATTTTTTATTATTCAAACATCTTGCTTATC
>OVBA01002955.1:0-30922 GCA_900406435.1 Lepidium aucheri
AACAACCTAAAATAGTACTCTAAAACCATTAAAAATCACACTCATCACTTGACCAATGAATACACTACTTAAATAAGAGTGTTCACAACAGTTGTCCTCGTTGTTATGCCTAAGCGGCCGATAATTCTATAGCATTTCTACGACGAGAGAGCTACATGTATTGGATATGATACATGGTACATACTAATTCTTGAATATACAAATAACTACGTATAATAAGTACATACATTACATTAGCTACATAATTCTCATTTAAACTACATGCATTGTAATACCTACATACATACTTGATGCCATTCCAGCCGCGAGTAATAGATCTTCTATGGCTTCTATTGACGAACGTCCTAATGCAAACAAACGTCACGCCCATACGCCAAAAAGGCTAATGAGGGGATTCATCATTACCTAGAGAAACACTACAAATGAACTCCTCTATGTCGAGCTCCACCAAGACCTCATCAAATAATGCAATATCGCTGAGATAAGGGCCTGCACCAATAAATGGCCCTAGATCTCAAAATCCACCACGGTCAACACGACACACAATGTCCCTAACAATACTTTCTGGTATGTGAGGAAGATACATGTTATCCTGGGAAAAGAGTCAAGGAATTCTCTTACCAAAGTGTTTCTGAATCGGGATTTCTCAAGGTTTTTTCAAGGTATGAAGGCACTATGCGCTATTCTAAATAAGTGGTCTCTATTAGAATGTACCATTTTTATCTGCATTTATACATATATGCCTTTACATTTTTATTTTTTTATTTTTGCTACATATTTTTCTAGCGATTGGTCAGAAACAACAATAAATAAAAATCCAAAATGTGAAATTTTTATCATTAGTCTGTACATAATTTCACAAACCTATATTTATCGCATGGTCATCTGCATGTTTCAAAGAGGTTATCATTTACAAGTTATCATTTACAGTCGTGTCATGTATTATGTTCGAAACACCGGTTCTCGAGGAGGCATATACATTGAATACATTTTTATCACATGGTCAGTAACAATCCCTACATAAAAATCAAACCAAAGCTACATTTTTATCCGAAGTAAGTACATAGTAATAG
Organism: Lepidium aucheri; assembly: GCA_900406435.1. Taxonomy (NCBI): domain Eukaryota; kingdom Viridiplantae; phylum Streptophyta; class Magnoliopsida; order Brassicales; family Brassicaceae; genus Lepidium; species Lepidium aucheri. The sequence goes on from OVBA01002955.1 coordinate 1,074, forward strand.
TTTGAATTCCACTCACCAATATTTATTGCAAGGACATCTCCGAGTTTCAAAGAGGTTATCATTTACAGTCTCGACGCACATTATGTTCCACACTAAGGTTCCTGAGGAGGCATATACATTGAATAGGCGCAATTTACTTAAAACATCAAAACTAAAGTAGTTATTTTTGGAACCGTCGCTTCAATTTTTTTTCCATATGCTATAAATAGAGTAGTTCTACCAACGTTTCCAAGCATCATATTCCATTAACTTCTGCTAAATACCAAAAATGAGTTCCAAAGGAAAAGAACATGTTCCTTATTATTTTGATGAATCTAGTGGTGAATATGTGTCCGATGCGAGCAGTGATGATGGTCAAATAGTACCAAGTATCTCTTGCCTAAATTCTTCGATGAGATGAACATTATGACGATAATGGAGGCTCATAAGATACAGTGGAAGTGCCTAGCCTGTCAAGGAAAACGTGGTTCCAGAGCCCAGTTTAATCTAGATGCCCTTTAATCTCACGCGAAGGCAAAGAAAATAGTATGCCCCGAACTACATTCAAAACTCGCTGAGACATTAAGCAGCGAGATAAAATCTCCCAACGCCCGTGCAACCCAGGAGACCCAGAAGGGTTTTTAAGCAGTCGAATGGTCTCAACAAGGGTGGACTCAAAGAACTGATGTGGCCTCCACGGATTAACATGGAGAAATGTGACCATCCTAACTTATGGCCCCCCGCACTGTAATTATCCAAAATACAAGACTGGAAAAGGATCCCAAAACACATGTAAACTGTTTTGACACTCACATACTTTATTTATCCTATTGCAACAACTTTTTCTGTTCTCACACTAATTATTAATCTTTTTAGTGGTTTGGGATGGGGAACCCAAAATTGCTCGACTACTTCAAAGAGTGGGAGCCTTTAAGACCACGCCATGCTTACACCCCAAATGGCCATCACGGGATGAGTGCTCTGGTGTTTCAGGAAACTTCTCGTGGCTATTTCCAAGCTGAACTACTCCACATAGAGTTTTTTAAGCAGCGGTTTGACAGAGCGGTTTGGGAGTGTCACGATAGGCGATACTATGGAGGTCTTCACCAACTATTTGGATACCTTGCAACCAAAGATGATATTCACTTTTTCAATCGACACCAACGTAGTAATTATTGAGCGCACTTCTACACATGTCTTTAAATCTTACATGATATCAATGCTACTGCCATTAATACTCTAACATCCAATGAATTACTGACTAACTAGGCAACACGAGACTGAAATATAATATGAAGTCTTACACCAAGAAAGTTGCCAATAAGGTGAGAGGCAAGGATGAAGAGAAATGCAGGAAGGGAGTGAGAGAAAGCAGGCAAGAAACACTTAATCAAGGATGTTGTTGACTTAGTTGTTGGTTTTTTTTCCCAGATCTTTCCTCCTTTATTACAACATTTTGGTTTGTAAACTACATTAATGATTATGAATTCTACATATTCATTTAGTACTTTGTTTTGGAGTTAAATATTCATACTTTGTATACATATATCGTTACATATTCATATATATATATATATATATATATATATATCAAACGTCACGACATACTTATATCGTCCAAAGCACACCTTGCAAATATAACTAACTCTTATGGATAAGTACCTATTGGGCCTCTTATGTTTCAAGCCCAATCCTTACCATCTTTGTGTTCTTATAGGTTTCTTATACTTAGCAACAACCACTCATATATGCTACACATCAACTATATGATACACACACAAAAAAAATTTGTCACTAAGCAATATTATATGTTACATAAAGAACACCACAAAGATAACAAGATAATAATACTAGAGTTTTTCAGTTATTACATATTTAGTAGTACCCATCAATACATAAAAATACATATATTAGCAAATGTCGACAATGGTTAACACATAGTGTAATGAAAAGCAGTGATACAAAACATCAACAACCTGGTTGTGCGCCATGTCACATCAGGGAATGAACCCTTGCTAGCCACTCAGACGATAAGTGGACAATTGGGAGTTCTAATTTCTTCGATCTTGTGACATACATCATTTCCAATTTCGATTCAATGTTTGCCACTCTCCCCAGCAAGGAATTAAAAATTTCTACTCTGACGTAACATTGGCCATAGAGATAGAGGAATAGTCCACTCATGAATTGGCTATGTAGAACACCAAAACATACTGCATGACATAGATAATCCATCGCATCCTGCAACGGCCTAACTAAAAACAATCGTGACCCCCATACATACATAACATCCGGGTTCCTCACACGTAGGAAACGATGTAGGAAGGGATGATAAGGTGAATCATCATTACCTAAAGCAACATCATTAATGAACTCATCTATAGTCACCTCCTCTAATATTTCGTCATATAATGCAATCGTACCGAGACAATGACCAGAAGCAATCAGCATGCCAAGATCTTGAAATTCGTCCCGGCCAACACAAGCAATGTTGGTTAGAATACATTCTGGTAGCTGCGATAGAGACATGACTTGTAGATGAGAGAGTACAATTTTATGATTTTACAGATATTTAGAGTTTTCTAGTTCCTGGGTTAAAGCCACAACTATGTACACATCACATTAAAGTATGTGGAAAGTTTAGAATGTAGCTAATATAGATATATATGTAGCTGAGAACATTCGTGTGTAGTCGTCGCAAAATATGCTTTTCCAAGTCATTAAAAACTCAGCACTTAATTGTGTACTGTCGAACAATCAAAATATATATATTTAGCTTCTACCAAACATAAATATGAAACATATTTATGACCTCATAGGATTTTTATAGAGCTAATACATCTGGTACATAGTTATAAATCTTGTAACATACTTATTACGCTTGTAAGTATGTTACAGATCTCGATATATATGTGAAATGTTGTCATACTATTTGTGACAATTATGTAGCTTGAGAGAAAATAAATAAGTAGCATACTTGTTTCCAAAAATTACTCACACACATACCAATTATGTAACATACTTACCAAACTTATGTGTTCCTAAACCGATAACTATGGAAAATAATTACCCCTATACATTTATGTAGATTCATCAACATTAAAATGTTACGTACACAGTACATACTTATAAACTATATTATAGAATAACCAGATTATGTTAAATATTTACGAACTATGTAGAAGTCATGACCCAGACAGCCCCGGTCAATGCGGTGGCAAAACCATAAATACATTATTCTCCACAGAGACAACTAAGAGTACTTTAGTATTATTTAACCAACAATAGGTCTATGATATTTTAGGTCCATTGTAGTCATTAAACGTAACTCTTGTCCATTTCTAGTCATCCTCCCAAAATAACAATAAAAAAATTCATAAACATACATTTAGTTGCACTAGCATTTTGTTTAAGATTGAGTCTTTAGAAGCATTTAGGATTGCATCATCGTTTTAATATTCGGTTTTGGGAATTTTCTTGCTTGAGATGAAAAATCTTGTTAGGTTGATGTCTAGTGACCATTGTGAGTTTTTTGAGTCGAAGTTATACCCATTAGAAATTAGATAAATTATTATCCTGGAATTCCTATGCCTGCACTATGTCTTGAAAGAACTTGAATTGATTTCTTTAATTGAACTTAAACTGCTGATTTAGAGCCTTGAGATGCATCAAATGCTTTCCTTCCTTGAGCTTAGCTTGACAGGAACTAAAGGTGACTCTTCTTACAAACGCAATTCATTCAATGATGCCTAAAGTGGGGGGGGGGGGGGGAGGGGGGNCGTACATTTTTGTGTCTCACTAAGAAAGCTGAGAGCAAGACATGAAGCAACCCTCTCACGTTTGCAGATCCTCAAAAAGGATGTGAAGCAGACCTCTGATCGGTTGTAGAACCTAAAAACAATGAGCATGTGCTACAACTGAACCAATATAAGAAAAGACAAATGTGCTTAATTTAAGTAAGTCATGTTAAGCTCAAGGAGGTTGAATCATATGTTCTTTGATTGAAAGTCCCTTAGGAAGCCTTCACCATTAGAGATAAGGAGTCAATTCAAGAGCCTAGAAATTGATTTGGGTGTAGGACATTTCGGGATTGGATGCTAAGTGGTATGATTATATTGTGGTCTTTCTAAGAGGATGCGGGTTCATATGTGGATTACGGTTTTTAGCTTGATGAGTTGTTCATTTTATGTGAAATACTCGCTTCGTTTTTAAACCTCTTTTTCGGTTTTATAGTTTATTTGCTTGAGGGCAAGCAAAAGGCAAGTCCGGGGGAGTTGATATGCATCATATTTGCATATAAATTCATACATATTTTGGTCCTTTTTATCACTTAAGAGTCAGATTCATTTATTGTTGCATATGTTTTTGTTGATGTTTGCCTTTTAGAGTTTTAGATAGATCAAGTTGCATATTTTCTTGTTTTGAGTCATTTTAGGTGATTTGGAGCTATGAATGGAAGATTGGAGTCTTGTGTGTTGATTCTAGATTCTCTATGTATTTGAACCTCAAATGCTTTCAATGATAGTTTTTTGTGTTTTTTTAAATAAATTCCTTAAGATCAACAAGTGAGACCCATTTACTATCAGAGATTGTGTAAATCACATCAATGAAGTAGTATAAAGGATTTCCTTTTAACTACTTCTTTGAGGTTAGGATTTAATCTCCTTTGAGGTTCAATGCTAGAGTAAGATTCATTCTCTAGATGGATCTTGTGTGTATAGAGACTAGGTGATATTCTCTTGTTGTCATCTAGTGAAACCCTTCGGTCATTCTATAATTCTTCAGTTCACTCAAAAGAGACTGTATTTCAACATCACTCAATGCATATTGACTATTATAGGTTAAGTAGAGTTAAGCCCAAGAAAGTGTACCTTAGCCTACTAGGGAGTGAATTTAACTCCAACTTAGGCGCCTTAAGTTCAGACTAGTCATCTGACACCGAATTATTGTTCAACTCGACCATGGATGTTGAGTCGGAGGTCGAGCTGGGTAAGAAAATAGTTAATTCTCAGCTCGTTGAGGTTAAACCTTCCTTAATTGCTGACGTGACCTCTGTTATGAGCAAATCCTCGAATTCCACTGATCCTTTTACAACTTTGTGAGAGTCCAACAACTTTCCATAGCATTTTTTTCCTTGTGGATTTAACCATCAATAGCACTCTTAGTTAGAGAAACTTGGAGGTGATCCTCTTTGGCTAAATCTTTTAGGAGTTCATCAGCTAGATTGTCCATTTCTTGCACCCAAAACAACTGCCTTTCTATGGTTGGTATTCTCATGATGTCTTTGATGCTAAACTTCATATTGAAGTCCTTACCCAAGTTCAGCTCAATTATACAATTCTTAACATCTATTAGAGCTCTAGTAGTTGCTAAGAAGGGTCTACCATAAAGTAGTTGATCCTTCTTAATCCATTTCAAGAATCACAAAATCAGTAGCAATTTCCACATTGTCCACTTTGACGGGTAAATCTTCTAAGATACCATGTGGAATTCTAATTGACCTATCAGCCAAGACCAAAGAAATTTTGCAAAGATTATACTTGTCAAAACCCAACTTTTGTGCTACAGAGAGAGGCATGAGAATAACGGATGCACCCGATCACAAAAAAATTACTGAAGGCAAGAGGACCTAGAGAGCATGGGATTGTAAAAGTACTAGGATCTTCAAGTTTTTTCTAGACTACTTTTCTTTGGATTATGACAGTACACTCATGAGTGAGAACTACCATTCCCTCTACTTCTTTAGTCCTTTCTTTCATTGCATCTTATTGGAATTTCTGGTAAGGAGGTACCAACATGAAAGCATCCATGGGAATCTTAAGCTCTATTTCCTTCATCTGCTTATCAAACAAAGTCTTATATTTCTCAACTAACTCCTTAAACCTTCCAAGAAACGGTAACTAAGGTTTGTAAGGTGTGGGAACGAAAGGTTTGCTTTTTCCCTCTGGAACAGTATATTTTGGTGCTAGAGGAGCCTCAACTTGACCTCCAACGCCGAGCTGGGCATCGAGTTAACCATCAGAATTTGTGGTTTAGGCGTTTTAGTGTTTAGGCAATCATCCCCATCTTGAATATTGTTGTCCTCAGTAATTGGAGGAATCCCTACACGGGTAGAAAGTTCTTTTTCACTTCTAAGACTAATTACACTGGCATTATACTCCTTTGGGTCTAGAACTTCCTTTCTTAGGAGCTGACCAGTAGTCTTCACACAAGAAGATGCTTGCTGACTCTCTAGATACTTCAACCTGGAGTTCAATGTCTTAAACTTGCAATTTAGATAATTGTGAGAAGCATTTATATTGGAATGGAAATCAGCCTGCATTTTGGTCAATTCTTTGCTATTAGATGTTTGCCCTTGAAGAAGTTACTGAAGAATAGTCATCACGTCTGGACTTTGTGCTGGAGTTTGCTGAGTTTGTTGAGTTTGTTGAGGCTGGTCACATGGTGGTACTGCTGGAGCTGGCTGGTCATGTGGTGGTACTGCTAGAGCTAGTTGGAAGTTGATGTGATACTACATCTTTAGAATGTACGCTTTGGGATGAGCTTTCTAAGGTTGGGGTGGGTATTCTTGGTGTAACACCCCATTCCCAACCTTGAGATACAGTATGTTATTCCTTGATCTTGCCAAAAAATCATCTTTATAAATTTCTGCTGACGAATAAAACCTTGAAAAAAATCCTAGAAAAAGGAAAAAATAAGGGGTGGAGTAATGAATTACTCACTCACGAGATCATCTCTGTCCACTGAAACACAATAACATCATCCTAATTCACACATCATCTATTCAAAGTACTAGAATCAAACAACACATATATAATCTATCTTTTTATGACTAGCTATAACATCCATTCAATTTTACTTGCCCGAAGTAAGATTTAACACACACAATGATTGGTTCAACGATCTTCTCCCTGATTGTTGCAGAACTCATTTTTGTTAGGAGACCATGGCCAATAGCTTGATCTTCCCTTACTCGTCAGCGGTTTATATACTATAGCGGCCCGTCGGTCAACTCCAATCCAGCAGTTTGATTCATAAGGAAGACAACATCCAGTAGCTTTGATCCTTCCTGAGACTCTTTCCTATGGAAGACAATGTCCAGTATTTTCGATCCTTCCATACACTCATTTATATTGAAGACAATTTCCATCAGTTTTGATACTTCCATATTCCAACTTAAAGAGATTTCTATAGAAGACAACGTTCAGTAGTTTCGATCCTTCTATAGACTCATTTCTTTCACATATTTATTCAATCTCTTTATCTATTACTTATCAATCACAACCTCAATATATCAAACAATCAATGTATATATTTCATAACATCCTATTACTTCTGATCAATTAACACTCATCAAACACATTAATATGTACATATATAATAGTTTTTAAATATACTAACAAGCAGTAATCATATGTTTTACTCTAAATTACTGAACTTCAGAAGCATAAAATAGAAAGGTGAAATTGCATCTCCACAGATCTCAAACCTCACCTTAGCCTAGGTTGACAACGGATGAGAAATAAACCACCCCTTAAACCTTTATTTCTCGATGCAATTGATCTCCTAATCTGATTCTTGATGCAATTGATTTTCGAATCTAAATCAGCAAGCTGATTTGAGAAACCCGTGGGGCTTTCCAATGATAGGTTGATCGGTTTCTATCTCCTTATGGTTCTTTGGGAAAACGCTTTTGAAGTAACTCTATCTGAAAATCTGATAAACGAAAATCTTCCTTAACAAACGATCATAACTTTCTGAACAAAATTCCAAATGATAAATCGTTTTTTGGCTACGGGTCGATCTAAGGGTGAAGAATATACTAACCAAATTTCATGAGATTTCGAGTTGTATAACCATTCCGTTTATCATTTAGGCATTGATTGGTAGGGCATATTATGGGGCATAATGCTTCTTTTAAAGCTTTATTAATTAAATATGATTCGTATTTAGGAGATCATTAAGCTCTCTAAATGTTGTATACATCAATGCTCCTATATAGATTTTTTCCCAAACATAGAGCATTAAACATAATTAAAAGACAATTTTACCTATATAAATTTAATTAATATTTTGTAGAAAATATTAAAATTAAATTATGATGTCTAACTTCATAATTTGAAGTCTAATTACTCACATCTATTCCAATCACACATCACATAACCTTAAGGCTTGAATAGTAGAGCATAATAAGAGGCTTAATGCTTATGCTTATTAAAATTAAATTAAGATGTCTAACTTCGTAATTTGAAGTCTAATTACTCACATATATTCCAATCACACATCATATAACCTTAAGTCTTGAATAGTAGAGCATAATAAGAGGCTTAATGCTTATGCTTCTTAATACTACGGCTCCATGCTTTACCAAACATGGCCTTATGCTTCACGTGGTCAGATTTCATGACAACTAGGGTTTTTCTCTTTAGGGTTTTCTAGGAATCTCCTCCACTTTATATATTGTTAGGGTTTTGTTTACTTACTGGACCTAATGGGTTAAGTTTTCTATTATCTAATTGGGCTTAGAGAGACGGGTTTCACACTTGGTCCTCTGGATTGGCAACATTGCTCCTTCTGTAGGACATATTCGGATTTGGCTTGTAATCTATTGTACCCTTTGTAGCCTTCCTGATTCTGCACAAAATTAACCTCTTCAACCTGATCATCCTTTCCATCTTGTTCATGTTCATCCTCACACACAAAGTGGACCTTTTAATTTTCTGATGTACCAAGAGTAGTTTGTCCATTTTTTTCATTCATAGCCTTGATCTCCTTTCTACTTACTAAATCAGACTCAACAATACCTCTCATAGTCATGTCATAATCCTTGCTATATTGGCCATCTGTTTGGGCAATGTTCTCCACTAATTCCCAGCCATGATCAATTTCTTAGTTCAAGAAATTGCCATTACAAGTTGTGTCCAAGAGCATGCAGATCTTAGGGTGAACACCTCTATAGAGAATGCTAACTAGAGATTCGGTGCTAAAATCATGATTAGGACACTAAGATTGATAGGTCTTGAACCGCTCCAAGGTTCAGAGAATGATTCCAAGTTCTTTTGCACGAACCCAAAAATCTCATTGTGCAGCTTGTAAATTATGGAGTTAGAGAAGAACTTAGCTAGAAAAGTTGTCTTGCATTCAGCCCATGACGTGATAGAACCATGAAGTAAGTGTTTCTCTCATATGTGTGATTTGTCCCCAAGAGCAAATGGAAACAACCTCAGCTTAAAATGCATCATAAATAACCCCATTGATCTTCGTGAGTCTACAGAGCCTTTCCAACTCATCAAGATGATCAAGAAGATCCTCCATATGTAGTCCATGGAATTTGTTGCTCTGGATCATGGAGATGAGACTGCTTTTGATCTCAAAGTTGTTGTTCTCAATAGCAGGAAACAATCCCATGTTGCTGGGTGTGATTGCTAGGTGCATCTCGTGCACTAGTTGTTCTTGGCCTCCTCTGATGAGGCCCTTGCACAAGTGGTATTTCTGTGTTGGATCCTCGTGGGTTGTCTATCCCCACTGAATTTTGTTGTTCACTGTGGAGGCGGCTTCTCTGCTCTCTCAACTCACGTGGAAGATGATCAATGTTGTCCAGAAAACGAAGAAGGTTCTAGTTGCATTTGGAACATGTCTACATAAAACAAGAGAGCTCAATTTGACCGTACGCTCAAGTTTGTACATCGAGAAAAGGTTAGAGTTTTGAAATCACCTAAAAGAGAACGACAAAGGCAGAACCACATGTAATTTATCAACATGGAACAAAAAGAATTTGATCTAAGAAAATCTGAAATCCTAAATGTAGAAATCTAAACACCCAAATGGCAACAGCGCTAAATTGATATAATGGTATCAATTAATCATAATATACTAGAATGTTGATGTAGTACAGAAGGTGTCAATCCAATCAAGTGCAACCTCTAACAATCAGGACGTGGTTAGAACAATCTTATTCAAGCCAACCAGATATTGTTTCGATTATCTACCAACCTAAATGAGCGATTAAACAAGTAAATAACTAAATGAAACAACAAATAATCAAATATAACTAGTCTTAGAAGCTCAACAGATAATAGAGAAAATTGCAGTAAAACAGAGTATTAAACAATCAAATAAGGAAGAGGACCCTTGAGGAGTAGGAATAATGGATCAATGGTTCACTTAGGTCTGCTAGATTACTTTAAAAAATCACATTGAGAGGATCTCTAGGCATCAAGTTCTTAAACTATTGAATTTACTCTCATGGCAATAATGTTCATAGAAGCTACCAACATACCCAATCATCATTGGTATTTTACAACTTATTAGGCATGAAGAAACAACTTAATCTAGCCAATTAATATCCTAAACAATCAATCCATTGAGTTAGGAATATAAATCTTTGAAATGGCTCAGTCACACATTTTATTAAACACCTTTTGGTGCTAAAATGTCTAAGCTTATATTTCAACTAATTAGAATGAAATAAGCATTAATAGAACCAAAACAGAAAATGTCTAGCTAATATAACCTTAAGCAACCAAAAAGACCTAAGATCCGCACTAATCTATCCCATTTCCTCAAAAACCCGAAATAATCTACTCAAAAATCACTAAGAACATAAACAAACCAGAAATAAAAATAAGGAACATAATCAGAAAGCTGAGAAGGAAATAAACAAGGTGATACGAGAAGAGAAATTTCATTTAAAACTCATAAGGAAAGAGGTTTGTATCTGAAATTACAAAAGAGATAATAAACTAGATGTTCTTACACAAAAGAGGCAACAAAACGTGGACAAACATTTTTGTGACATAAGATGAGTATTTATAGTCTTATTCCATTAAACCTAAGAAGTCAAGTGGAAAAAGTCAATCAAAATCTTCATAAGTGTCTTACTCGACCACGTGTCTCGAGCTGAGTGGTCAAGCAAGAGAAAATGAGTGATCTAGCTACCAAATCGACTTTTGTGGTTGATCTGGTCCATCAAGGCAAAAGCGAATCCAACTGGAGCCATTCGGTCGAGTTCCCTGTCGAGTTGGCGAAAGCGGATCCAACTCAAGCCATGTGGTCGAATCACCAATCAAGCTGCATCCAAATTGTCTATTGTTTGCTCCTATTTAGTTCCAAAGTGTGTCTTCTTTTCAAGTTTTGCCAATCCTTCACCTCTAGAGCAGATTAGTCTCCAAAGGGCCCAAATGTTCCTAAAAACAACTCCAAATGCAAAGTACATGCAGTGCAAATGCAAATTATTCGAAGTGAAGCTAAAAGATTCTAAAGTGATGCAAATATTGTGTGGATTAATACAAAATGGATGATAAATGACTTCTAAAACTAGCAAAATTGCATACACATCACTCTGATATGAGCATGGATAGCTCTAAGGATCAGACTGACTTTATAACTCAACTGAAGTAGTTCATGACTGGTTCAACAATAGATAAAGCTTTGCGATTAAGGGTTGAGTGACCATAGTTATACCAATGACACTACATGAAGTCTAGCTTGAGAAGCTCAGCATGAGAAAGAAAGAAGATCCAACTAAATAAACCAAAACCGCTGCAAGTAAACCTAAGGGGTGTTCTAAAACCTCTCAGTCTCTCCATTGCTCTTGTACTTGGTTGTTAATACCCACTTAAACATAACTTTCGTTCCTTTAGGCAAGTCAACCACATCCAATGTATGGTTCTTCTCCAAAGCTTTTCACTACATACAAGACTTAAATAGAAGATCCAAAACTCTAAGTTGGCTTGACATGGTCTCTTATGTGAAGGTGACATTACATTGCCTCTAACTTAGCTAAAAGAGATCATATGTGTAGAAGTCTGATATGAACATGGATAGCTCTAAGGATCAAGCTCAACTTTATAACTCAACTGAAGTAGTTCATGAAAGGTTCACCAATAGACATAACTTTGAGATTAAGGGTAGAATGATCGTATTGATACCAATGACACAACATGAAATTTACCTCGATCAGCTCAGCACGAGAAGAGAGAAGCTCCAACTAAAAAACCAAAACCACTACAAGTAAACCCAAGGGAAGTTCTAAAACCTATCAATCTCTCCATTTCTCATGTACTTAGCTGTGAATACCCACTTAAATGTAACTGCATTCTTTCCGTTAGGCAAGTCAACCTCATCCAATGTATCGTTCTGCTCCAAAGCTTTCCACTCACTACAAGACTTAAAAAGAAGATGCAAAACTCTAAGTTGGCTTGGCACACTTGCTTTATCTCCAATACCATCTCTCTACACTTTATTTCTCTAGCTCTATAATGTTTGTGTAATTTCCAGCACTTTTATCTTGTTCAAGAAAGCTTTGTAATCAGCTGGAAGAAGGTCAAGCAAACACTCTTGTTGTTAGAAAACCGGAGGTATAATATTGAATAAGTGAAGATTGAGATAAGAATCGAGTGGAGTATGAGAATGATCCTTAGAGCTATCCATGTTCATATCATACTTCTACACATGTGATCTCTTTTAGCTAAATTCAAGGTAATGTAATGTCATTTTCACATGAGAAAGTGTGCCAAGCAAACTTGGAGTTTTGCATCTTCTATTTCAGTCTTGTAATAGAGTAAAAACTTTGGAGAAGAGAAAGTGTGCCAAGCCAACTTAGAGTTTTGAATCTTTATTTAAGAGAAAGTGTGCCAAACCGCTGGAACCGACGCCATTAAAGAACAATGAGAAGAACTAAACCCTATCTGGGATTACTACCGAAATCCTCGCAAAAAATAGCAGCTGTTTAGGATGAAAACATGAGATAGGGTTTTTTTGTTTGCGGTGAGAGTTGCTAGATACCAGAAAAGATAAAAGAAGATGTTCACTGCCGCTAAGGTTAAATAGGAAGAGAGAAAACGCTGCTCAAAGGCTTTCATTTTTTTTTCAAATCAATAGGTGTAGAATTAGGTACTGGACAGCTTGGTTTATTCATTCCAGAGATTACAATATTTATACTTGTGTAAAAACAAGACCAATTAGGTCAAAACCATAGTACAGTATATTTCCTATTTTTCTCCTCAATACTCCCCTTCACGTTGGAGCATGAAGATCTTGAATGTCCAACTTGGACATTAAGAAAAGAAACTAATCTCTACCCAATGCCTTAGTCATAATGCCAGCAAGTTGCTGATTGGTACGAACATGATGTAATGAGATGATACCATCACGAACAGCGTCACAGATGGCATGAAAATTGGACTCAATGTGCTTAGTCCTATCGTGAAACACCGAATTACTAGCAATGTGTATGGCAGCCTTACTATCACAGAACAGTTGAACAGGCGCAGCTTGTTTAATACCCAACTCTCTCATCAACTTTCGAAACCACTTGATCTCGCGCAATGCAACTGCCATTGCCCTGTACTCAGCTTCAGCAGAGGAATGAGAGACTTTCTCTTGTTTCTTAGTCTTCCAAGAAACCAGTGAACCTCCTAGCATGACAACATAAGTGCTCAAAGAACGTCTCATCAAGGGACAAGAAGCCCAATCAGAATCACAGTTAATTGTAAGAATCAAGTCTGGATCAGCATTTAGCAAGATACCCGGACCAGGATAATTCTTCTAATATCGAGCAACTCTCAAAGCAGCTTCCAATGAGCTTCTCGTGGTGTCTGCATAAATTGAGATAAACATGCACTGAGTAACACAGGTCTGGTCGAGTACTCAAGAGATATATCAAACAACCAACCGATACTTTGATACTTCATTGGATCACTTAGAAGAGGTCCATCATTCAAGGCCAACTTATGGTTCTATTCTAAGGGTGTCACAGCTGGCTTGGAATTAAGCAGTCAACTGTCTGCAATGATATCTAATGCATATTTTCGTTGTGACAAATAAATACCATTAACTCCTCGACTCACCTCAATACCCAGAAAATACTTCAACTTGCCAAGGTCTTTCATCGAAAAATAGTTCCTCAATTATTCCTTCAAATGTTGTACCAAATACTCATCATTACCACAAATCAACAAATCGTCAACATACACCAAAACTCAAATTTCCTTGTCTTGCTTTGTTTAAGAGAAAAATGAGTAGTCATCATAAGATTGGATGATACCAAACTTAAGTAAAGCATCAGAAAACTTCTTGAACCAACATCGTGGTGTTTGCTTAAGTCCATACAAATATTTTCAAAGATGACACACCTTATTAGGATGAGAATGACGAAAGCCAGGGGGTAGTTTCATGTAAACTTCTTCTTCTAGATCACCGTGAAGGAAGGCGTTGTTAACATCCATTTGGTATACTTCCTAGCCACGAGCTGCTACAAGCTTAAGCAAAGATCGAACATTTGTTATTTTGACAACAGGTTCAAATGTCTCGGAATAGTCTTCTCCTTCAATCTGATCATTGTCGAGAACTACTAAACGGGTCTTGTGTCTCTCCATATTTCCATCAGCATTATACTTTGTTTTATAAACTCATTGAGAACAAAATGCCACACGGCCATTAGGAAGATCACAAATATTCCAAGTGTGTTGATCCTCAAGTGCAATCACTTCTTTGGTCATAGCTTCGTCCCACACTTTGATCTTAACCGTTTCACCAAAGTGTTTAGGCACGACATGATCCATGATCATCGCCATGTAAGCCTTATGAGTGTCTGAAAATTTCTTATCAGAGATTAAGTATGTGAGAGGACAGAGAGACATACCTTGGACCGTAGAAGATATTGATGGAGACGAATGAGAATCAAGAGTATCTACTTTACACATAGCATTGTACTGCACATAGTCTCTCAGCTTCACAGAAGGTTGAGAAAGTCATTTGCTTCATCGTGTTGCGACAAGATCACTCGCATGATTCAGTATTCGGCATCCCCACTTGTTGAAGGTTCTGCCACGCTGTCACCAACCAACATCATTCGCATGAGCAGCAACAACTGCATCATTTTGCACATCTGTGACATCAATAGCAACATATGCATCATTCTGCGAGCTCACCCTATCAACCACAGTACAAATCGGAACATAATCTTCACTTGACCAATCAACATCTACATTCCCTTCGTCAACCAGCTCACTGTCCTTACGAACACGTGTATATGGAAACACATCCTCTCAAAATAGCACATCTTGAGACACTAAGAACTCATTGGCTTCTATATCATAGACTTTCCAACCCTTTTGACCAAAAGGATAACCAACAAATATACATTGTTGGCTTCTTTCTCCGAACTTATCTCTATCCCTTGATACACGATGGACATAGCATTCAGACCAAAAAACACACAGACGTGTATAGTCTGGCTCCACTCCATGAAGAACCTCATACGGAGATCATCCTTTATGTAGGGAACTAGGTGTCTTGTTAATCAAGTAGGCTGCAGTCAAGACTGCTTCTCCCCAAAACTTAACGGGCAACGACGCTTGGAACAGTAATTCCCTGGCTACATTCAGAATGTCGCGGTGTTTTCTCTCCACACGTCCATTCTGCTGTGAAGTGTAAACACAAGAAGCGTGATGCACTATCCCATTGTCACAGAAATAGGAGCCAAGACACATGAACTTTGATACATTTTCAGAACGAACAACTTTCACACTCTTGCCAAACTGTTTATCCAAATACGCAACAAATTCTTGCAATACCTTTTTCACTTTTGATTTAGACAACAACATATGCGTCCAAAACGGGAATGGTCATCAACGATTATCAAAAAATAAACTACTCCACATGAAGTCGAAACATGGTATGGACCCCATACATCACAATGTATCAAAGAAAAAGGTTCACTTGCTTTATTAAAACTTTCAGGAAATACATATCTTGTTTGTTTGGCACATAAAAAATGTCACAATACTTAGTATGCACTAAAGTAGAACTAAGGCAACAACGACAAAGAAGACAATGCTGAATAAGAAGCATGAAAAAATCTCTGATGCCAGACAACAGAATCAAAGACACTAGACATTGAATTCAACTTGGAGGTAGAATGCTTAAAGTAGTATACTCCATCACGCTCTTCACCGGCTCCAATTAGCATCTTCGTGAAACGGTCCTGCAAAACACAGATGGCATCAATAAATATAGCCACACATGATGTCTGCTTCAACAATATAGCAACTAAAACCAAGGTGGAATTGAGAAAAGGCACATATAACACATTAGCTAATGAAATAACATCAGACAAACGAAAGGTTCTAGTATTGACAGCAAACGTTTTGCTACCATCCGCAAAACCCACACCACACAGAACAGTAGATCTCAAATCGTGCAAACAAGAGAGATTTCCAGTTATGTGATGTGAAGCTCCACTATTGACAATCACATCTCCTACACCCTGCTTACCTGACAACTTGTCTAGATTACCAGAGTTAGACTTAACGAGGAGGAGTAGATGTAGTTGTTTCCACTCGTCTGGAATCAACTCAGGAAAGGTAGAGGAGTTCGAACTTGTGGCATGAGCAGCATGAGCAGCAACAAGCTGTCCTTTTTCACGTCCTGAATCACGCCCACGTCCACGTCCAGTGCCTTTACCCTGATCATTACTCGCAGCCTTTTCTGTCCACCAATCTGGAAATCCTATAATTTGCCAGCAACCACCTTTTTCATGTCCACTTTGGCCACAATGAGAACACACCACATTAGATTTCTTGAGTATTGATGTGTCTGTGTGGCTTCTAGTACCACTCGAATCAGCTCGTGATCTCTTGAAGAACCCCACATCACTTTGTTGATCACGATCAATCGAAGACAAGGCTCTTTGCTCCTCGCGAACCACACGCGAATATGCTTCACCAAGCGACGGTAAAGGATCCAAACCCAATATCATAGCAGCCACAGATCCAAAATGAGCATCATCTAACCCCATGACAAACTGATGAAGCTTTTCTTCCTCTCTTTCTTTCGATATTTTTTTGATGCACCACAAGTACAATTTGGAAGAGACCAATACATTTGTAACTCTTCCCACAATGAACACAGACGCCCATAATACTCCAAAACCGGAGTCCCATTCTGACAACACGAAGCTAGCTGCAACTTCATCTGATGAACACGCACGGTGTTACTCACGGAGAACCTCCCCTTCAACTCACTGCGTAACTGATTGGCATCAGAGATAAAGGCCACAGTGGACCTTACCTTCGGTTCTATGGCTGCACGAAGCCAACCCACCACCATCGAATTGACAGTTTGCCAATTCTCAAAATCAGGGTGACTCATCGCTAGTTTGGTGAGAGTACCATTGATGAAACCCTAATTTTCTTTTTGCCTGCAATGCATTCAACATCTCAACAGACTATTCATTGTAATTGTCTCCAATTAAGTTGATTGGAGAGATGAGAGCTCCTGGATTGTCTGAGCTCGACAAAGTATAAGGCGACATTGTTGCGGCGGCTTGCACAACAGCGTCGCCTCACACGACTGAGACTTTGGCCATTTTTTTCGAGGATTCTAGGTCAGCTCTGATACCATGTAGAATTAGGTACTGAATGGCTTGGTTTATTCATTCCAGAGATTACAATATTTATACATGTAAAAACACAAGATCAATTAGGTCAAAACCACAATACAGTATATTTTCTATCTTATCCCTTAATAATAGGTTACTTGCAGTTTATATACATTACTCATGCATATATTGTATACTGTGAAACTACTTTTACGTAGTATAGTGGCTGATTACCTTTTGTAAAACTTTCATGCAATTCAATTGAAAAAGAACAAAGAAGAAGACAAACTCAAATATCAAAATGTATTTATCCAATCTCAATACTTAAACACTAAGAATTGGTAATTTTGTTTATATGAAACGAGTGAGTTATAAGAGTGCCTAGGGAGTGTTGAAATGTGAACACCAGATATGAAAGCAAGACTTGGTCTATCTTTATATTGTGGGAACCAGCTAATAGTAAACCGACTTAAACCAGTAACTCTATTACCAGCATTATTATATATTATCCAAACGTAACATGTGTCAAGGGTCTTTTGTGTGTGTTTATTCTGGACACCTTACAAAGTCTGTACGGTGTGAAATGAAAGGAAACCGATAGAGGCAGTAGATACTTTAACAAAATCTTTTTGTTTAATCAGAAAAAGAAGAACAAAAAAATTGCTTAAGAGTTTTGAAAGA
Source organism: Lepidium aucheri (assembly GCA_900406435.1). Lineage (NCBI taxonomy): Eukaryota > Viridiplantae > Streptophyta > Magnoliopsida > Brassicales > Brassicaceae > Lepidium > Lepidium aucheri. Next base: position 19,117 of record OVBA01002955.1, read on the forward strand.
GAACAAGTAACGGAAACTGACGTTCTAGTGTTCTACTCACACACTTATCCGTCCCTACAGCATCTCCCATCCCCTATAACAGTTTCCTCTTTCGTCTTAATTTTCTTTTTCTTTCCTCTTTTTTCACACAATAAACAATTACCCATATTCCCTATATAAAAACCCCTTTCACTTAAATTCCAATAACAAGATCTATATATCTACATCTCCGGTACGGTCATGGTTCCGTCTTGTTTAGTTGGTTTAGTCATATGGGTCTTAATCATCTTCGCTCTTTCGTTTAAGCCCCTCGAAGCTCGTGGAATCTTCAGCAGGCTTGCCAGAAAGCCACCACAGAGGAATGCTTCCGAGGGCATATGCGCTTCTTCTGTCCACATATATGGCTACAAATGCGAAGAACATGATGTATATGCTTTTTTTTTTTGGTCTATCTATTAATTATTGATGATTTAACAGAGAGATGTGTGATTGATATTTAATATGGTGAAGGTGGTGACTGAAGATGGATACATATTGAATATGCAAAGGATACCGGAAGGACGAAGCGGCGCCGGAAATGGTTCGAAGAGACAACCTGTTCTTATACAACATGGCATTCTTGTCGTAAGTTTCAATCTTATTTTACCCTTTTTGAGCCGTCCACTATTTGAAAATAAAAACGAAAAAAAAGAAAAAAGAAGTTGAAAGTGTGACGTCAAGGTAAAGTGGGGAAAAACATGATTTACTTTTGAGTGCATACGTTTAGTTCAAGAAGATAAAACATCTCTATAGATACATAATACATGTGGACTAAAACCAAACGTGTATGTTTTCAGTACATTCGTCAGCTAGCATGTACACGTATACGTATATGTTTTCATCTTTATTGCGTATATCTGTAAATTTTATTTTGTAGATACTCTTTATATATGTGGGACTTGAAATTTATAGGTAAAGTTTATACAATATTTTAGAAGTAATGGGTAAAATAAAGATTTTGAAAAAAGACAGCGCGAGTGTTTATCATGTGTGTCCAACTGATAAAGTGCTAAATCGAGCTTTACTAGAAAGTTAAATGAAAACAAAGTCAATTAAAAAATAATTATGTCGAGCCTAGTACTCATCGAATTCGTAAATATTATAGGTAAATAAAAGGAAGAAATTACTTTATGAGTCAATATTCTGAAATAAATTAAATGTGCAGGATGGAATGTCGTGGCTATTGAATCCAGCGGATCACAATCTGCCATTGATATTGGCTGATCAAGGATTCGATGTTTGGATGGGAAACACTAGAGGGACTAGATTCAGCAGGAGACATAAGTACCTAAAACCCACTCAACCGGTCCGGTTCAATCAATCATCCTTAATCACTACATTATGCGCGTACTCTTTTTTTTGTATCCGAGATTTAACCAGTACGTTGTTGACACATTAGGCTTTCTGGAACTGGACATGGGACGAACTTGTGAGTTTCGATCTTCCTGCAATGTTTGACCATATCTATAGCCTAACAGGCCAAAAGGTTCATTACCTCGGACATTCCTTGGTGGGTCCAACGTTATCAACATATTTATGTTTTGTTTTGTGTCTTTACCCTAAATTAAACTAGATTACAAAAATTATAATGAAATGGAAAAAATCAGGGGACGTTAATAGGATTAGCATCGTTTTCGGAGAAGGGTTTAGTGGAAAAAGTGAAATCAGCAGCGATGCTGAGTCCCATTGCTTATCTCAGTCACATGACCACTGTCCTCGGTGACATCGCCGCCAGATCATTCCTCGCCGAGGTCCTTAATTAGCTCACTCTTTTATAGATATTATAAATTAAACGTGTTCGTATATTTATGAAAGAATAACTTGTTTATTGTCTTCCAATAACAGGCCGTTGCCATTATTGGATGGGCAGAGTTTAATCCTAAAAGGTAAATTTTCATTTTTTGTTTTTGTTTTCTTGACGTTTTCTTTTGTCAACCATTAGACTTTGAAGATAAGGTATGATCTATAACCAACATTTTCAAACTCTATCACAGAGATTATGAGACTGCATAGAGTCAAATTTTGCTAGAAGATATTACAGATATAATATTTAATTACTTATCAATTGTTTTTGTTTGATTGATTACATAAAGTAATTAATATTTTGGCTAATCATACAAATTTGGCAGTGAACCAGTAGGGGCTTTAATAAAGGGTATATGTCATAAAGCACAAATCGATTGTTACGATTTACTCGCAGTTATCACCGGTAATAAAAACTAGGAAGATATTTATCTGCAATGATGAATTGACTATATATTAATCACATTAATTTACATAAAATAGGCAAGAATTGTTGCCTAAACGCATCAACCATTGATCTGTTTCTGTCGAACGAACCTCAATCCACTTCCACCAAGAACATGATTCACCTTGCTCAAAGTAAGTACAAACTTCCCATTTTTGATATATACAAGTTAAATGTACAAAGATGTGAATTGTTGAAAAAGATTGTATTTACTTTGTAGCGGTTAGAGAGAAGGAGTTAAGAAAATATAACTACGGAAGTGTTAACGGCAACCTGAAACATTACGGTCAAGCAATGCCACCAGCTTACAACATATCGGCGATCCCACACGACCTTCCGCTTTTCTTCAGCTACGGTGGTTTAGACTGTTTGGCCAATGTGACCGACGTCGAGTATCTTCTTGACCAGTTTAAGTTTCACGACATTGATAAGATCAGTGTTCAGTTTGTGAAACATTATGCTCATGCTGATTTCATTATGGGTGTTACTGCCAAAGACATTGTTTATAACCAAGTTGCTACCTTTTTCAATAGACAACCTTAATTTTACTATATCATTAGTTTTGTAATGGCATGTGCCCATATTCTTCTATTGTTTTTTTCCCAAACAAGTAGGCAAAATAAATGAAAGTTATCGTTTCTCTATAGTCGAATAAATTTATTAAATTTAAGCAATTCTAGTTCATTTAATCTAAATTTAAACTAGCAAAATAGGTTCCTTTTTATGTGCAAAGAGATGTATATATGTGTTATATAGTAATTATCCAAAAACTGTTATGGTATATTTTACTTATCGTCTAAGTTCACCGCCTTATTATGGCTATATTTTTTTTTGTCAACTTAATAATGCATTACTAATTCACCAATAATGGTGATAAGTCTACCGAATTCGAGCTATTAGTAATTTTTCTTACATTATGAGCGAAAAAATCTACTTTATAGTGCAGAATGCGAGGAATTATATAAAAAAATAATCTAAAAAAACATCTCAACCTTGTAAAGTTATTTTGTTAGGATCTAAAGACGGTCAATCGATAAAAAGAAAAAAATCTTCAGAATATCTATGCAATCTGTCGCCGTCTCAACATTTGTCTTGTTGAGCAAAAGAAGAGACTCTATATCCCTAAACACTGCCTCTACCTCACAATGTAGGATCGAGAGACTACGTGGAACTCCACGTGAAGCCATGCAAACTCCTTTGATAGAGTTGGGAAATAAGAACCACCCCAAAATAGAGTTGAGAAGCTTTCCCAGAACCATCAACAAAATACTAAAATCATGTGATGGCTGAATCATTAATAGTTGGGCAAACCACAAACGACCACACTGATGACGAGCTGATTGACTCGAGTTACTACGTTGTGTGGCTATATATACATGTGTATGTTTCAATATGTACTTTATACAAAGTAATATAAAGAAAAGTGATTATCACTTATGATTCTTCCTTTCTCTCTTCCACATATTTTCATATTTTTACACAAATAATACTATATAATATATTTAGGTAATTATTTCTAAACATATTTTCAACACAAGTTACTATGTTCTAATACCAAAAATTTATGATAAAATTTCTGTCAGATTTATTATATATTTCATTATAATGAAGCCCGAGTTACTTGTTCTAATACCAAAAATGTATGATAAATTTTCTGTCATTTATTATTATATATTTTATTATAATGGGGCACGAGCTACTCTATTCTAATACCAAAAATGTATGATAAATATTTAGTCAGATTTATTATATACTTTATTATAATGGGGCTCTACATATATATATATATATATATATATATATTGTTATAATGCTTGTTTAAATTTAATTTAATTAATTGTTATAATGAAAGGGCTTTGTTTATGGGTAATTCGCTCCGGTATATACATATGTATTTAAATTCAGGTTTCATATTGTTAGAATGTTCATTATATCTAAGTTATATGTTGTTAAAATGGTTGGTATGCCATATGGGTGATGATGCATTCACCATACATATATATTATTTTCAGGTTGATAGGCGATGCTTTCCTTGAACTAAGCGATATGGTAAACTATGTCTTCATCATTAATTTTTTAGACATTTCGAAAGAACGATAAAATAAAAATATCTAGAATACATTTATGAAATAAAATAATTTTTTAGAAGACATGATGCTTTAAATTATTGTTTTTCTCTCAAAATATGTTAGCTTAATTTATGCTTTCCGTTATATGAAATCTAAAATATTATAAATGATCAATAACTTGACATTTAAATTAAATAATAACTAATTTATGGTAAATTACTACATTATACAGTTATTCTGTCAAATTTAGCTAAAATCAAGATCACTGCCCTCAATATCTCAAAAAAGTTATATAAGGTGGGTAGTTGCAGGAAGAATGCATTTAAAGAGAAATAAGCTCCTTGATACCATCGATAAGTCAAAAAAAGGCAAATGCCATGATATTTATATTATATCATATTCATGATGGTTTAAAATATGAATATATAAGATCCTGAGGATCTTTGATAATCACACAATAGAATGAATGTATGATATTAAACCATCAATCTGGTCCTCTTGAATCAGCTTTATTTCCATAAGTGAAGTTGCATCATCCAGTTATAATGATTAAAATGGATGTGGACGTCGTAGAGGTAGAAACCATGGTCATAAATGAAAAGGATATGGATGGGAACATGATCAAGTAAGAAAATTTTGTCCAAATTATTTCCATAATGGAATAAATAATAAAAGGTCCAAATTAAATGAAGTTGGCTATTTGATAAATAAGCAACATAAGAATATTTGAGACAAATATGGCATGAAAGGACATTGAGATCATACTTATAGTACGCTAAAACATATGGCTGATCTATATGCGAAATCACTAAAGCGGAATGAAAAACAAAGTAAAACCAATTCAGCTATGATGAAGTCCGATTTTCTTTTGATGGTACAAACAATGCTATACATTTAGATGTAGCCAATTTTGTTGTTGATCCTGAAACAAATATCAAAACAATTAAAATCTTCCTAAAGAAGATAATATGACATGATAGTACTTTATCATGTTTTTATTTTGCTTATAGAAAAGTTTTTGTTTGATATATATATATCTTGTTTTATTATATTAACATATCTTTTCTACGCATAAAATGTTGAAACTTGAAAATTGTGATGGATATATATGTCTGGCAAGCAGTGCTACATCATACACAATACTTAAGGATAAAAATAATTTCTCCTCTTTTGATATAAACTTTTTTGTTGGAAGTGTTAATATTATATCTAGTAATGAAAATATAATTACGGGCTCCAGAAAAGCTATGTTCTCAATACTAGGGGAAATTTTTTTGAAATAAATGATGCAGTATATTCTCCCAAATCTCACAGAAACTTATTAAGTTAAGAGATATTCACGGAAATAGATGTCATATAGAAACCATGAATAAGAATATAATTAAATATTTTTGCATTATATAAGTCATTTCGAATGGGAAATATATATTGGAAAAGCTATCAGCTTTATCCTCCAAAATATATTTCACAAAAATAAATATGGTTGAATCATATATTAATGTAAATGCAAAATTTACATATATGTTCAAAATCTGGCATGAGCGTATAAGGCATCCTGATTTAGTTATTATGATAAAAATTGTGGAAAATTAAAATGATCATCCATTAAAAAACCAAAAGATTTTTTAAATGAGAGAACTTTTAAGTAAAGAGTTCTCTTGGAAAGTTAATAACTCGGCCATCAGCACCCAAAGTAGGAATGAATTTTTGGTATTATTAGAAAGAATACATGGTATTTGTGGGTCCATTCACCCATAATACGGGTATTTAGATATTTATGATATTAAATGATGCATCTAGTAGATGGTCACTTGTATGAATTAAGCACATGGAATACGGTCTTCGCAAGATGTATTGCTCAAATAATCAAGTTGAGAGCACAATTTCATGATTATACAATAAAGAAAGTAAGGGTTTATAACACTGGTGAATTCACTTCCTTCAATAACTATTGTATGTTATTGAGAGTAGATGTTGAACATCCAGTTATGCATGTTCGCACACAAAATGGCATGACTAAGTCTTTGATTAAACGATTACAAATCATTGCTAGACCGTTAATATTGAGACCAATACTCCCAATTTCAATATGGGGTCATGCAATCATGATGAGGCACTAATTCAAATATAGTAGAGTGCACATCATAAATACTCCCCATTATAATTAACATCTGGTCAAAATTCAGATATATCCCATCTCCGTATTTTTGGGTGTGCGGTTTATGTCCTTATAATGTCACCACAAAGCACAAATTGGGAACACAAAGGATTAAAAATAGAAATTGGATATACATCACCAAATATAATTTGGTATGTGGAACCACAAAGTGATATATTTACGGAATATTTTGTCGATTATAATTTAATGAAGATGAATTTCAAACGTCTAGGGGAGAAACTAAAAAGTTTCCAAAAAGTATTACATGGTGGACACCATCTTTTTGCACCTTGATCACCCTACCAATAAACGTGAACTGGAAGTTCATAAAATTGTAGATTTACAAAATATGGCAAATCAGATACCATATACATTCATCAAATACAAAAGGGGTGACAAAATTATATGTATCCGCTGCAAATATTCTATCAAGAGTTATTGTTCTAGAAGAATAAAATGATGGAAAAAAAGTAAACGAACCTAATGTTCAATTGAAAAGGGGAAAACCGACGGGATTAAAGGATAAAATCCTCAAAAGAATAAAAAATTAGGAGAAATGAATGAAATTGGTCCAAAATCTAGATGTGAAGTTAGGATGAAGGAAGAGTAACTTTATCTATTTGATAAAGAAGGAAAGTTGATGATTAGAGCAATGAGATCGAATTATTGACTCTACAAGATTCACATGGAAGTCGATATTGAGAAGCTTTTACAACTTGAAACCTTAATGAAACAACTAAATGGCACGCAAGACTAGGGCATGTTGGAGTAGAAACAATGAAGACAATGGTAGATAAGAAATTGGTAAAGGGGATTCCGAGATTTACCATTGAAAAGGAGCATTGTTCTTCATGTCTACTTGGAAAAAAAGTAAGAAAATCTTTTCCTAAAGCATCTTTATTTCGAGCCGAAAGAGTTCTTGAATTGATTCATTGGGATCTTTGTGGACCTATAATACCTCCTACACCAGCAAGAAATAGATACATATTTGTGTTGATAGATGATCACTCATGATTCATGTGGACAATCCTTCTAAAGGAGAAAAGTGATGCTTTCGACAAGTTTACAGCCTTTAGACTTGCCATTGAGAAAGAAACGAGTATGAGCATTAATACTTTTAGAACTGATAGAGGTGGAGAGTTTATGTCTCCAGAATTCAAGATCTTTTGCGAAAAGGTGGGAATTCAAAGAAACGGGAGTGCACCTTACACACCCCAACAAAATGGAGTTGTTGAGAGGAGAAATCGTACTTTGATGGAGATGACTCAAAGTATTTTGAAACACATGTGTTTACCTAACTGTTTATGGGGAGAAGCTGTGAGACATGCAGCCCATCTCATAAACCGAGTTTTGACAAGAGCTTTGAAGAATCAAACTCCTTATGAAGTTTTTAAAGGAAAGAAACCGAGACTTGATCATCTTCCGGTTTTTGGATGCTTAGGGTACACGAAAATAGAAGGACCATATCTTAAGAAGCTAGATGATCGATCTTGTGTCTTAATATATCTTGGGACTGAACCGGGAACAAAAGCTTATCGTTTGATGGATCCTACAACTCGGAAGATACTTGTTACTCGAGATGTAGTCTTCGATGAAAAGAAAAGTTGGAAGTGGAATGATCATGCAGAAAAAAGAGGTTGATAAGTCTCAAAGCATACCAATCAGTCTTGGAGATTTGATCACAAAAGAAGAAGAAAACAAATTCGATGGTGAGAAAGAGATCATCGACGATGAGGAAGAGAATCAAGAGGTTCATCTTCGAAGATCTACAAGAGAAACAAAGAAACCTAATTACTTGAATGATTTTTGTTCTTCTTTGTGACTATGAGAGTGATCGATTATTGATGGTACTTAATGAAGAACCATGGAATTTTGAGGAAGCTAGTAATTCACAAGTTTGGGTTGATGCTTGTGAAGAAGAGATAAAGTCGATTAATAATAACAAGACATGGGATCTTGTTGATCTACCTAGTGGAGCAAAAGCCATCAGATTGAAGCGGGTCTTCAAAGAAAAAAGGAACTCGGATGGGAGTATAAACAAGTATAAATCAAGGCTAGTTGCTAAGGGATATGTTCAAAGACATGGTATAGATTTCAAAGAAGTCTTTGCACCGGTAGCAAGAATCAAAACTATAAGGTTCATCATAGCTCTAGCTGCTACAAAAGGTTGGGAGATACATCATCTTGATGTAAAATCAGCATTTTTACATGGAGAACTAAAAGAAGAAGTCTATGTATCTCAACCGGAAGGTTTTGTGACTAAAGGAAAAGAAAACAAAGTCTACAAGTTAAACAAGGCTCTTTATGGTTTAAAACAATCTCCTAGAGCATGGAATGACAAACTGAAAAGGATTCTCAAAGAGGTAGGATTTGAAAGATGTACTAAGGAAGCTTCCTTGTACCGCAGACAAGAAAAACAACATCTTCTTGTAGTCACTGTTTATGTGGATGACTTGTTAGTCACGGGTACAAGTCTTAAGTTGATCTTCCATTTCAAGAAATGTGTGTCAAGTAAATTTGAGATGAGTGATCATGGTAAATTAACTTACTACCTTGGAAATGAAGTGGTACAAGAAGAGAGTTGCATAACTCTAAAGCAAGAGAAATATGCTAAGAATATATTTGAAGAAGCAGGTTTGTTAGAGTGCAACTCATGTCTTACAGCAATGGATTCGAGTATTAAGTTGGAAAAATCACAAAAAAAGAAAGGGATCAATGACAAGGAGTATCAAAAACTCATTGGATGTCTTTGATATTTGATTCACACTCGACCGGATCTCTCTTTTAGTGTTGGAGTTCTAAGTAGATACATACAAGAACCAAAGGAATTTCATGGGGCAGCATTAAAACAAGTTTTAAGGTATTTAAGAGGGAATCTATCTCAAGGCCTCAAGTTTGGTCGAAAAAACAATGAAGGATTAAAAGGTTATAGTGATGCTAGCTACAATGTCGATGTGGATGATGGGAAGAGTACAACTGGTCATATCTTTTACTACAATGATTGTCCGATTAGTTGGTTTTCTCAAAAACAAGAAACAGTAGCATTGTCATCATGTGAAGCCGAGTTTATGGCAGCAACTGAAGCGGCAAAGCAAGCAATTTGGTTGCAAAAACTACTAAGTGAGATCACTGGAGAAGAAAGTAAAATAGTTCCGATTTATATTGACAACAAATCGGCAATCTCACTTATCAAGAATCCGGTCTTTCATGGTCGAAGTAAGCATATACACAAAAGATATCATTTCATTGGGGAATATGTTGAAAACGAGCAAATTGAAGTAGAACATGTTTCTGGCAATGAACAAAAGGCCGATATCTTGACTAAGGCTTTACCAAAGATTAAGTTCAAAGAGATGAGGGAGTTCATAGGAGTTCAAGATATCAACAAAGATCACTTCAAGCTTAAGAGGGAGAATGTTGAAGATAAGCTTAAAGTGTAGCTTGGAGTACAAGTAACCTAAAAAATATGAATAATTAGGTATTTAGGAGTTATCTAAATATTCTAGAGTTATCCTATTAGGTTTAGGTTTATGTTAAGAGATTATAAATAGAGATGTTGAGTTGTGACATTCTATTGTGTGTGAGAAAAAACATAGAGTTTAATTGTTTTGGTTTTGAGGTATTTTCCAAGACAATAAAAGAGCAATTCTTAATCGATATTCTTGCTACAAAACTTTAGTTATTCGGCTTGGCCATGTTAGGATTCGAAGTTTCATGAAATCTTGGACTTGGGGGTAACTGCTATTCTAGCTGAAGGTACCCTTGTTGTTTCATATTACATCATACCATCAAGTTTATATCATGGTTTATCTGACTTATTTAGGGGGCTGAAGTATCCTTTACGTGGTTATATTAAGGGTTAATACTGTGTTTTTTCTTAAACAATGCTTCTTTGTTGTTGTTGCTTATGTCCCACAAATCAATCTGCATCACATATTGTGATTTGACTTTGTTTTTATCAATACAGTTCTAATTATATAAATCTTTATGGTTTGATAGTTAAGGTCTCATTCCTTTAATCACATTCTGCTTGTATTGTGCATACATTAGAGTTTGATGTAGGATGTGATTGGTAATGATTATGCTTGCTCTGGAGAGCAAAAATCTTTTCACGGCATTTAAATTGAATCAATTATACTTTAAATTTATTTTTGGCTTTCATTGCTCTGAAAAACCAATTTTTTATTTATGCAATATTTTTTGCTGTAAAAAGCTAAAAACCTATAGCCAAGAACTTTACAAATATAAATTCCTACAGCAAAACAGTCTGCAGTAAAAACCTACATCAAAAAAATCTACAACTAAAAATCCTTACAGCAAAAATTCTACAACAAAAAACTAAAAAATACAATCTTTACTAATCAGCCCCATAATCAAAATTATAGGTAGCCCATGCCACGCTCTTTATGACCTTCATGACCTATTTTATATTTCAAGTCATTTCGATTAATGTACAGTAAATATAACACACTGTATATTTATGAGTTTTTAAATATAACGCTATTTTATATTTATGACCTTCATGACCTCTTTATGACCTATTTCGCAGCGTACTCTTCTTAACCATACATATATATTATTGTAAAATGATTGCTTAAACAGTATTGTTGTTTCATTTTATTTTTATTAGCTTTGTACCCGCGCGATGCGCGAGATAATTTTTGTAAAAACTATTATTTATCTGATTTGAAATCTATTTTTAAAATTATTTATGTGATGTTTCATTTTTATAATAATTTAGAAATTAATTTAATTTTGAGAGTCAAGAATTAGATAACCAATTTATAACTATATCAATATGAAGACAGATAGTTATATGTTTCTCTTGATTCACTATGTCATCAATATGATATTCACACGTGGATTTCTTTTTATTCATAACACTTGTTACTTTAATCTTTTCTTCCCTTAATAAAATCATGATTTAGATTCTTAATCATAATTTATACCCGAATAAATGCACAAAATAATATTTAAAAACAAATTCATTTAACATTTAAAAATAAATAATTTTTAACCAATACATTTAACACATAAAAATAAATAATCTTCAACAAACAAATTTGATATTCATATTTCAAAATTAGTTTTGTTGTAAAAGTTAAATAATAGTTTAAATTGTAATTTTTTAAACTTATTTATTACATGAATATAAGCATTCAATTTAATTTTAATTTTTTTGTTTGATTTTTAATATTTGGTATATGAATAAACACAAACAACTTTTTTTAAAATGTAATAATGTACAATTTATAATTCATTTAATTTGTTAGCAAACTAAAGTTGTGTTTTGATCAAATAGAACCAAATACA
>OVBA01002956.1:0-30922 GCA_900406435.1 Lepidium aucheri
CTTTTTTAGAGATGTCTTAAGCTCCAAGCTATTGAAGCTTATCCAACAAAGGATTGGCTCTAACCTTACTCTGCAACACTTCTCTGTTCACGTTGAAGAAGAGTTTGAAACTAGAAAGAAGAGGGTTATATTCGAAGGTTTTTTTTTGAGAGAGTGAATCTAAATCTACGCTCTTTTCTTCTCTATATACCTCTATATATACACCTCACGTTGTCTTTATCTCAATATATAGATAACAGAATCTGTTAAAACAGATTCATTCTTATCTTCTTATTTTATTGTTGTGTTTATTTCGTTAATCTGTTAAACTCAATAAGCTCACTTGTTAAACATTTTTATCCATCGGATAATAAAAACTCCAACATTTGTTTCACCACGTTGAAACAGATAGTCAAATTAAACATGGTATTAATTACTAAATATCATATCGGGATTGTACCAGGAAGTTAAGTTTCTTGTCAGGATTGGTTTTGACATGTTCAAAGTCTGTATTTTATAACTCAAAATAAAGTATTGCTATTGTTTATGTAAAAAAAAACAATTAAGCACGATCAAAAAAAAAATTAAAAGTAAGAACTATATAAATAGATTTAGTAGACAAATACAAGTAACTAAAATGATTTATCTACTTAGAGCTGAGCTCCTTCTTGATTTCGGACTAATTAACTTCTTTGCTATTGAGTGTGATCGAATCTATCCTCCTCAGTTTCATAATCCTTTGTATTTATAGATCCTTCCTTAATTTTTATCTTACCGAATGTCTAATTCCTTTGTTACCTCCGGATTGATCGGGAATCATATCTCCATTATTGCACCGATTAATCTTTTCGGATTGGTGGGATCTTATTTCCTTATTTGGTAAAGCACTGGTCTTTTCTGGTTAGGCAGACATCGTTTCCTTATTCGTCAACGTGCTAACTTTAGTCCACAATCCTTTTCTTAGATGGGCCATTTGTTTAGTGTTGGACCCATTTCGAATCTACATGACCTTAGTGTTCGTAGGGCCATCCTTCAACACTATTATTATTTATAAGTTTTAATTGATATGAGTTAAGTCCGTATGTATAAAAAAACAATTAAGAGTAAGAACTATACAAATGGATTTAGTAAGCAAATACAAGTAAATAAGATGATTTCTCTGCTGAGAGCCGAGCTCCTTCTCGATTTTGGACTAATTAAGTTTCTTTGCTATTGTGAGTGTGATCGACTCTGTCCTCTTTAGTTTCATAATCGTTTGTATGTATAGATCATTTTTTACCTTATGTCTTACATAAAGTCTTGATTCCTTTATTATTTCCGATTGATCGGGAATTATATGTCCATTATTGCACAGACTAATCTTTTAGTATTGGTGGGATCTTATTTCCTTATTTGGTAGTGCACCAGTATTTTCTGATTAGCTGGATATCGTTTCCTTATTCGTCAACGTGCTACCTTTAGTACACAATCATTTTCTTAGATGAGCCGTTTGTTAGTGTTGGGCCCATTTCGAGTTTACATTATTTTGGTTGTGGACCTTAGTGTTCGTAGGCCAATTTTTCGACACTATTATTATTTCTAAGTTTTAATTGATAGGATTTAGTTTGTATGTATAAACAAAAAATTAAGAGTAAGAACTATATAAATGGATTCAGTAGACAAATACAAGTAAATAAGATGATTTACCTGCTAAGAACCGAGCTCCATCTCGATTTCGAACTAATTAACTTTCTTTGCTATTGTGAGTGTGATTGACTCTATCCTCCTCAGTTTCATAATCCTTTGTATTTATAGATCCTTACTTACCTTATGTCATACAGAATGTCTTGACTCCTTTATTATCTCTGTATTGATAAGGAATCATATCTCCATTATTTCACAGATTAATCTTCTCAGATTAGTGGGATCTTATTTCCTTATTTGGTAGTGCACTTGTCTTTTCTGATTAGCTGAATATTGTTTCCTTATTCGTCAACATGTTAACTTTAGTCCACAATCCTTTTCTTAGATGGGCCGTTGTTTCGTGTTGGGCGCATTTTGAGTTCAAATTATTTTGATTGTGGACCTTAGTGTTCATAGGCTCATCCTTCAACACTATTATTATTTTTAAGTTTTAATTGATATGAGTTAGTCCGTATGTATGCATAAACCCCACCACTTTTGAAAGAGCTAGGTATGCACGGGCGTGCGTCGAAGTAAATTTGAGTAAACCCTTGAAGGCCTCAGTCTTGGTTAATGGTGAACGCTATTGTATAAAGTACAAGCTAATGTGGATGCAGATAGTTTTACGATGGTTCGAAAAACAAACCGGAAGCATACACAAGATCAGACTCAATCTAAACCATTAGCGGATACTAAGGCAAAGAGCACGGGTAGAGCCCTTAGGGAAATTCCATTGAGTACGACTTTTCAGAGTATGTTAATTTCAAATAAGTTTGGGAGTCTACAACAGCAGAGTGTGGAGAAGAATAAGGTGGAGTTGAGGGAGGTTTCACTCCCCGGAAAGGAGAATGTCGCTTGTACCTCCCAGTATAACTCGAAAACAGGTCAGTCTCCTATGATTTTTGTTGCGAATGGTTCAGATCAGAGTGGTAAAGGAAGTGGAAGCTCTACTAAGGATTGCATGGCTATGAATATTAAACAGAACGGACCGAGAGTTAAAAAGCAGAATAAGATTGCAAGAGATTTGATCTTTGGTCCAGTTTGATCTAAAATGAAAATATCACCTTGGGGGAAACGTCCTCGGGTTGAAGATGGGGCAACACAGAAGCATCATGACTCCTCTATAGTGATGGATATTGTTCCCTATAAGAATATCGGTGTGGTTAGTAGTGTCTCAAATCTTAATCCGGATAAGTCTCCACAACATACGACTAGTACGTCAAGTGGAGAGATGGTGGTTCACGAGACTAGAAATGGTGATGTTAAGTGACCTCTGGGTCGTTAACATGCTGCCCCAGTAGTTCACTTTTATGATTTACTATTTTTGGGGTTTAACAACGTTTTTTGGAATTGCCTAGAGGCAAATAAACCTAACTTCCGCAGATCCATTCGTTATATCTTGAAGAGATTCAAGACTGATTTTTAGCCTTATTTGAGATGCATTCTGGAGGTATAAATGCTGATTGTATTTGTCGCGGGTTGGAGTTTGAGAACTCTTTCCGAGTTGATGCAGTTGGTCAAAATGGAGGTATTGGGTACTTTGGAGAGATGGGATTGGTACAATTACAATTATTAACTCTTGTGAGCAATTTGTTCATCTTAGTGTTGGAGATGATATTAAAATTGTTCATGTTATTGCTGTTTACGCGGCACCCACGGTGAGTCGATGAGAGGGGTTGTGGAATATGTTGCACGATGAGCTTATGGTGGTTAATAGTCCACTTATTATGGGAGGGGACTTTAACACAATTATACGATTGGATGAGCGTCGGGTGGGAATGGTCGACTCTTAGGAGATTCTATTGATTTCGGGAGATGGATTAATGACTCTTGTTTAATTGAATTGGGCTACAAGGGATGTTGTTTTACTTGGCAAAGAGAAAGGTCAGCGGATACATGTATTGAGAAACAGCTAGATCAAGTTTTGTGCTCGGCTTCTGCGAGGTTGAAGTGGCAGGAAGCAATTGTGATTCATCTCCTGTTTTTTTCTTCGGATCATATACCGCTGTATGTTCAGTTGTGTCCTGAAATTCTAAAAGATCCTAGATGTCGACCTTTCAGATTTGAGGCTGCATGGTTGAACCATTCTTGGTTCAAGAAATTATTACGAAATTCATGGAATAACCCAGTTTCTACACCGAAAGCTCTTTTTGCACTCAAATCTACCCTGCAAAAATGTAATAGGGAAGTTTTTGGGGACATTATGAGGAGGAAGGAGAAGGATTTGGAGGCTCTTAAGTTAGTCCAAGATGAGCTTAATGTAGCCGTATCAGATTCTTTGTTTGCTCCGGAAACGGAGCTTCTTAAAGAGTATGATATAATCTTGGAGCAGGAGGAAGTTATGTGGTTCCAGAAATCTCAGGAGAAGTGGATTACACTTGGAGATAGGAATGCCTCATACTTTCATACCTCGATTGTTATACAAAGGAGAGGGAATCACATTTAGTCACTTAAGAATTTGGATGGTGCTTGGATTTTGGATAATACTACGCTTGAGAGTTTGGTGATTGGTTATTATAGGCGGCTATACTCGCTAGAGGATGTGGAGGTTATTCAGGAGATATTACCAAAGGAAGTTTTTGCAACACTTTCAGATGAGGATAGAGAGATGTTGTCCAAACCTTTCTCCCTTGGAGAGATTGAGAAGGCTATACGAAGCATGGGTCGGTACAAGGCTCCTGGTCCGGATGACTTTCAACCGGTATTTTATCAGGATTGCTGGGAGGTTATTGGGCGGTTGGCCTCAGACTTTGTGCTAGTGTTCTTTAACTCAAGTCATTTACCAAGTGGGATTAATTATGTGCTAATAACATTGATTCCAAAAATTGGGAAGCCGGAGATTATTACTCAGTTTCGCCCAATAAGTCTCTCTAATGTTATGTTTAGGATAATTACTAAGACAATGGTGTTGCTGAGAGACGGCAAGGTGCATTGGAATTCATTTATGCTCATCAAATTAAACGCTGCCTGAACTCCCACACTATTGTCTCGTGTCCCTCTTTAAGACAGTTTTTCTTCTCTTTTTTTATTTGGATTCTTTATGTTGATCCATGCTCTTGAGATTGTAACCCCCATCGTGATGTTTAATAGTTAAGCAGTCTGCTGGTGGTTCTTCTCGTTGTCCTTTGCCTTCAACTCGTAAGTCTCAAGATCCTAGGTTAAATACCATGCCCATCTCGGATCCTAGGAGGAAAAGAGTGGTTAAAGACAAGGAGAAAATCGGTAGGGATGATAGTTTCAGGACACTCAAAGACGGGAAGGCACCTCAGCTGCCTGCTCCCAGGACTTTGGCCACGAGCTCACTTGCTCCTCTTCTAAATGAGCTTGCAATGATGGGCTGGTTGGCGCTTTTTGCGATGCCGAGACGAGCTTGAGTGCTCTGCCTGATTATACCAATCATCACATTATCGATAATCCTGCTGAGGTTCTCGTTTATCTGCACACTCATGAAGTACCCTACTTCATTATGGATAAGATGTCTAATTTGAGGCTGCACTCATGCTTCAAGCTCGAGTATCGCCCCTTACTTTTATCCTCATTCATGTTGACTTGTCGTGTCCCTTTTTTCTTAAAAACTCTCTTTCATTTGGTTAGGCTTCCGCATAGATGAACAACATGGTGTTTACCCTGGAGAGCAAACTCCTGAATTTTCCTTCGGGTGAAAAATTTGAGCAGCTCCAGACTTCTCACGCCAAAGTTCAGGAAATACTTGGGGCACAATAGCGCTGTCTGAAGATAAAGAGAAGGCTCTTGTCTCTGAGAAGAACAGTATTGCCTCAAAACTCTCTATCCTTTCTAAGGAGAAGAAGTTGTTGGCCCAAGAAATAGAACTTTTGAAGATGCAGAACACTGATCTTGTGACTCAAGTTCATGCAAAAAGGTAGGAGATAAAGGCGTTGGACTCTCGTTGGCGCGGAGTGCTCGAGTTCATTCATGGGAAGTGTTCTCGTAAGGAAGAGGAGTGGGTACTCAGTCTGGATATACGTGAGTTTGATTCAAATCTCATGCTGATTGATGAGTTTGAGTCTGCAGAGTTTGATGCGGCTAACAAGCGGGCGGTTCTTAATGAACGACAAGCTTCGGCGAAGTTAAAGTATAGAGAGGAACCCAACTTAATAATTGACAAGCTGCCCTTCCCTGACCTGTTTCCGGGTGCAAAGGTCTTGGTAGGAACTCCTCTAGTTGATCCAGCTAGCATTCTGATTGAAGGCTCATCTCCTGTTAACGAGGTTGCTACTGAGATTGTTGGTGCTGATGGGACTCAAACTTCCAAACAGGCTGCTGCTACTACGGAGGATTGAGCTTAGACTGCTACGATGGTTTCATCATATTTTTTATTTTCTTAAACTTTTATGGGTTTGCCCCCTTAGGGCTTATGCGATTATAACTTGCTCCTTTTCTGAACTATCCCGATCGTTTGCATAGTGTTTATATTCGTCTTTTTCTTCCTTATTTTACTACAAACTTTCAAGAGGAAAAAAGGAATATTATTAAGAAAGGAGCTGGACTCATCTTTATACGAGCTGTCTACATACTCCACCAAATGAAATCAAACCCTAACGTAGTTCTTTTTATTTCATTAAGCATAATAATTTTTTAAATTTATAATGTTTCAAGGTCTTATCTCTGCTTTGCCGGTCACTAGATCAGACGATAGACACTGTCTCTGACGATGCTCAAAATTTGATAAATGCCTTCCCAATTCGTTCCCAGCTATTCAACATTTAATTCCTTAGTATTCTCGAAAACTTTTCTGAGGACGAGATCTCCTTCTTTGAACTTGCGCACCTTTATCCTAAGTTATAAAACTTAGCGACCACTTGTTGATAGTTTTGGGTTCTTACCACCGCTTGGTCTCATCTTTCATCTATCATATCGATGTGATACTCTAAGAGCTCGTTATTCATGTTTTCCTTGTCGATCATCTTTTCCCTTTGCAAGCTTAGGATGCTGAGTTTGGCTGGTGCCATTGCTTCAACTTCATAAGCCAGAGAGAATGGACTTTCTTTAGTAGCTATTCGTGGGGCTGTTTGATATGCCCATAGCACATATTGTAACTCCTCTGACCATAAGGATTTTTGGGATCTTTTCTATAGGTTCGCTAGAATCGTTTTTTTGGTTGCTTCAGCCTGGCCGCTTCCTTGCGGGTAGCAGGGTGTAGATGATGTTAGCCTGATCTACAATTCTTGACAAAACGATTCTAGGTTGGTACCATTATCGGTTACAATTTCACCATGAATTTCGAATCGCACATGATGTTCTTCTAAAGGAACTCCTAGACTTGGGACCCTATTATTTGTTGAAATTGTTCTTCCTCAACCAACTTGGTGAAATAGTCAGTAGCGATGAGGATGAATCAGAGGCGCCTCTTCCCAGATGGTTACAGCAGGTTGACTATATCCATTGTCTAACGCATGAAGGGATGCGGGATGAGCAGCTATCCGATCTTCTCACTTGGGGTATAAAACTTGGCACCTCCTTGAGTAGTCTTCATAGTATTTTATCATTGTTGTCTAGTAGTAACCTTGCCGCTTTACTTTGAATGCTAGTGCACACCCCCGTAATGGTTACCGCAAATTCCAAGGTGAAGTTCGGTGAGGACATAGGCTGATTCTTTGTTGGTCATGCACAACAAGCAAGGTCCCGTTATGCTCTGCTTATAGAGGCGTTTGTTTATTATGCAAAGCTGTGTGCTCTGGGTTCTCAACTTTCTTGCTTCCCACTTATCCCGACGGACAGTTCTGTGAGACATATACTGGGTGATCGGTCCACACCAGTTTGGGTCCGAGGTTATCGTTAGCTTGTGCGCAGACTGGTAATCAGAGTCTACTTGAGTGAGAGCCAGAACGGTTGTTGTAGTCTCAATACTTGTTTTTTCCAAGCATTCCACCGCGATGATACGCTTGATGAGAGGTTCTGATGTTGATGCGAGGGCAGCCAAGGCGTTTGCCGTGGCATGCTCTGCACCCGGTATGAACTCTAGTTCAAATTTTTTGAATTGCGAGGCTGCGTCTCGGACAAGTGCCAAAAATGCATTCATCCTTTCCTCTTTTGCTTCGTACTCACCATGGAATTGGCTGGTCACTAGCTAAGAGCTGCTGTTAGCCTTCAGATGTTTAGCACCTATTCTTGTTGTGATCCGTAGGCTAGCAAGAAGAGCCTTGTACTCATCTTTGTTGTTGGACGCTTGAATTCCTAAGCGACAAGAGTGTTCAACGAGTTCGCTATTTGCTGATGTCAGCCGTATGCCGAATCCTGATCCATTCCAAGATGATAGTCGTTGACATGAACTGTCCATCGTCCCTAGTGTGATTTTCCCTCGGTGTGTTCTTTGTAAACTTCGATGCTGAAATCAACCAAGACTTGAGATTTAATACTGGTACAAGAGCGATAATGGATATCGTACTCGCTGAGTTTGATCGCCTGTTTAGCTAGTCGTCGCGATTGACTTAGACTGTTAAGGATAGTTTGTAATGGTTTGTTTGTCATTAGCGCGATTGTATGGGACTGGATATACGGGTGTAACTTTTGTGCGGCTGTTACCAAGGCCAAAGCTAACTTCTCGATTACGGGGTACCGTGTCTCATAAGGGATTGCTGATGTAATAGATTGGACGCTACTTGTTTGCCTCTGATCGAACTAAAATTCCACTTACTTTTGTTGCTGATACCACGAGGTAGAGATAAAGTTCCTCGCCGTGCATCGGCTTTGCTAAAATTGTGGCGGTGTTAATAGATAATCCTTCAGTTTATCGAAGGCGTCTTTGCATTTGTCCTCCCAGATAAACTTTTTGTTGTCTTTTAGCAATATGAAGAATGTCAAGCTTTTATCTATTGAACGCGAGATGAAACAGTTTAAAGTTGTTATACATCCGGTCAATAATTGAACTTCTTTTTTTGATTGCGGTAGGTGCATGTTCATTAATGCATTTATCTGGTGCGGATTGGTTTTAATTCATCTTTTAGTGATGAGGTATCCTAAGAACGCACCGGAAGACACCCCAAAGGCGCACTTAGTGGGATTTAACTTCATTCCGAATTCGTTTAAGATTTTAAAGCATCATTGCAACTATCCAATGTGGTGTTTAGCGTTTGCTAAGTTGACTAGCATATCGTTGATGTATACTTCCACTATGCTTACCAACTCCTCGGTAAAAATAAAGTTTACCAACCGCTGGTAGGTTGCTCTGACATTCTTCAGCCCGAAGGGCATTACTCGGTAGCAATATGTGCCTTGCTCGGTGATGAAAGATGTTTTTTCTTCATCATCTGGGTGAATGAAGATTTGGTTGTAGCCAGAAAATGCATCCATGAAGGATAGTAAATGGTGTCCTGCCGCAACGATTTTATTGATGTGAGGGAGCATATTGCTATCATTTTAACATGCCTTGTTTAGGTCCATAAAATCCACAAATACTCTCCATTTTCCGTTCTTCAAACGAATGATGACGGGGTTCGCTAACCACTCGGGATGCTTAACTTCCTCGATTGACCCGAACTTTAGCAATTTTTTTACTTCCTCATGAACTACTTTGGCCTTGTCCATGCTGAGCTTCCTTCGTTTTTGTTCGATGTGCTTATCATTATGGTCAAGGTTCAGTTCAAGAGTAGTCACCAACGGGTTGATCCCGACCATGTCATGTGGAGTCTAGGCAAATGTTTCCATGTTTTTTCTCAAGAATGATTCGAGCTCTCGTTGTATTTCAGAATCAAGGTCATCCCCAATGCTTAGTTCCCTATCAGGGAAACTGGGATCTAAAACCACCTTGATGATCCTCATTTTTTTTGGCATTTGGTTTGTGAGATCATCTGCTGTCCTGCTAGTGTCCTCCCGCGTCTTTGTTAGTTGCTATAACGTCTAGTTACGAACACGCTCAAAATTCTCCTAGTAGCAGCATCGAGAAGCGGTCTGGCTGCTATATATTCCTCCTTTTGCACTACTTGTCGGAAACTTTATGTAATGCTGATATGTTGACGCGACCGCTTTCATTGCATAAAGCCATGGTCTACCGAAAATCGGATTGAAAGGGGCCAGTCGATCCACCACCACGAAATTTTGTTACTTTCTTGACTCAAGAAGTTTTCACTGGGAGTTGTATCGTTCCTAAAGACATCACCGTGTCACCCGAGAATCATGTGAGGGATGTCTTGCCTCCAACCAACCCGTCATCCTGCAATCCCCTTTTCTTGAATGCATCGTAGAATAGGAGGTCCATCTTGTATCAATGACTATCCTCTCCAGCTCAATTCCTCCAACATCGATTTGATTATTAGTGCGTCGTCATGTGGTTTATCGAGATGAGTGGTCTCACTTTCCCGAAATGTTATCACAGGGCCACTGCCATCCCTTCGACTACTACTCGCACTCGAGGATTGTGTTTCTATCTTTTTTTGATGTGCTTTTATCGTATTTACAGAAGTTCTACAAAGGTTTGACCAACCAATATTGACGGAGACTCACAGATTGGGGTTGAGGTTTGTTTTACTTCGCTTACCTCTACCATCTCCTCTTCTCCTGCTAGGCTTCTATCTCGTTTTCATTGTTCTGCTCTGTTCTTCCATATTTACCTCATTCCTTCTTTCTATTTCCATTCCTTCTTCAACCAGTGTACCACTTTTTCTTCTAAGGTGTGTCCGTGTGTTTGATGTTAGTCACCGAATTTCGACGTGTCCAGCGGTTTCTATTTTTGTTGTACCTCCCAAATGAAAATGAATGTCGTCCCTCTGTCACCTTCTCTCCTTGTTAACTTTGTTTTTTTGGCTTTTGCTCGAGTTTGACTGAGTCTTAGCCGTTTTCTTTTTATCGAAACATTTGCTCATTTCTTCAAAGCGTCGACTTAGCTCAATCCTTTGTTCCTCCCTATTTATGAAATTGGTTGTCTTATGGAGAGCATCATCCAACAAGCTTGGTGGTCGTACGGTTAGATCTTGGCTGAAATCCAATGCTTGTCATATCCCTCTCTTTTGCGTGAGTAAGGTCATGTCGTTGGTTGCGTTGAGAATTCATTTCCTTAAAGCGTTTATGTAGTCGCGCAGTGGTTCAAATTACATTTGGGTGAGATTGAGAAAACTATCGATTGTGGTCATGTTCTTATGAAGATAGAATAGTGCTTTAGGAACACTTCTGCAAGTTGTTCAAACCCATCTATAGATTCCTTCAGGAAGGTTGAGAACCAATCCATCACGGGTCCTACAAGGTTTTCTGAGAAGAATCTGCAGAAGCCGGTGTCTCTTTCTTCACCGTCTAGGTGTGTCTTATCAGCGACTAGTTGAAAAGATTTGAAGGATTAGTGTTTCTCGTGTATTGTGGGAATTTGATTTTCACGATGTCTCGAATCCTTGCACTTGAAATTTGTTTTCTAGAAGGGGTATGTCAATTTTTCTCTATTACGCATTTAATCTCTAGACATGAATAGCGGCCCAAATAAAAAAGCCCATTATATTCAAATGATTTATAACCCTTTGTTGGCGATTTCATGTGAGTTTTACTTGATTTCGTTTAGGGTTTTTTTGAAATTTCTTTTCCTCACATAAAGACTTTTATTAATTTGAAAGATCGATGCTCCTCTCGAAGCTTGCTCTTCGATCCTCCTCTCGAAGCTTGTTCTTCGATAATCCTTATAATCATCTCTTGAATCCGTTCTCACAATCAACTGGGGAATCATCGTTGAACTCTAACGTCCTTTACGGTCTTAATTAGGGAATACTCAAATCCCTAATATCAAGGGTTGATAGGAATTGGGGCTTTCAATATTCCCCGAACACAACGATCGATTGCAACAAGTTTCAAAATCTAACAGGTAGGTTCTCCTGGACGAGAAACTGCAATCAATCTAGTAGCAAGGTTTAACTCCGATCGATCAAACACTGGCCATGGATGAGAGACTCATCGAAGAACTAAGATCGATATCGATCAAGGAGGATAAAGCAGTCAAACTTCCCAGCACCAACAATTACTCCACATCAGATGAATCCAAACTATCAATTGTAGGGAAGCTCCTTAACCCAGATGAACAGAATATCACCAAAGTTATGATGGGTCTTCCGTGAATCTGGCGGCTGCAAAATAGAATGAGGGGATTAGTTATTAACAAGGAATCCTTCATATTCCAATTTCGGTGTGAAGATGATCTGCAAGAAATATTAAAGTTCAGTTATTGGAACTTCGAAAACTGGAGAATCATCATTGCCAAAATGGAAAAGAAATCCCTGATTAAGGAATTTCACAAAATTCCGATGTGGTTTCGACTATCGGAAATTCCATTGGAACAATTCACGGTCGACTTCTTCAAAGCCACAGCCAACTCCATAGGAGAGGTTATAGAGATCGACTATGATGCTAAAAAAACTCACCTTCATCGATACATTAGGGTCAAGATCTTGTTTGACACACGAAATCCGGCGAGGAACTCTAGAGCTTTCAAACTTCCAACTGGCGAAGTAATCAATATACAAATTTCCTTTAAAAGAGTCAAAAATATGTGTAATCTTTGTAAAAGATTAACTCATAAAGAAAGTAAATATCCTTTCAAAGAATCAACTCGGGACAATGACGAGCCGCCGATACACGAAGATACTAGGACTCTGACAAGAGTTGACTTTGACACCGAAAAGGATGAACAAAACAAAACAAAGATGATGGAAGCACCCCCACAGAATAAAATGGAGTATATAAATAAGAACAAGCTTACAAATCTAAGCAGCTCTAACCTTAAAAGGGACTATACATGCCTCCGAATTGAACCCCCAACGGAAGAATGTCGTCAAAAAAGTTCGTCAAACCCCCAGATAGAAATAATGGAGCATAATGTATCAAAACTAGTTGGCAATAGCAACCAAGGCAAAGATTGGGGTCAATCAAGTAAATCCCAAAAGGTATATGTATCGAACAAAAACAAAAGATAGACGAAAAGAATAAACAAATTGTATGCTCGGAATATGTACAAAGTGGTGTGGTGGCTTTCCTTAAGCCACCCGAGGAACCATGAGTATCATGAGTTGGAATTGTCAGGGATTGGGGAACACTCGGACAGTTTGACGTCTAAAGGAAATACGATCGTATTTCCAGAAATAATGTTCCTCATGGAGACAAAAAATAATAATACCTATCTTAATGCTATCAAATCATGGATGTGATACGATAATGTATATACTATCGAGCCGAGAGGTTTGAGCGGTGGCCTAGCCATACTTTGGAAGAACCATACAGACCTGGTGATCAGAGAAGCTAATAAGAACTACATTGACGCTGAAGCAAAGTTTGGGAATAAGGAGATCACGATCACGTTTGTATATGGGCATCCAATACCAGCAATGAGACCGGAAATCATCAACAAAATCCAATCCATCGGTATAAATAGGAGACTCCCTTGGTTTGTCATTGGAGATTTCAATGAATTAACTTGTCAGGAAGATAAGCTAGGTGGTGCTCCTAGACTCCCAAGTTCCTTCGCATACTTTAACACCTTTATCAGAAAACATGGCTTGACAGAAATCCCCAGCTCCGGAAGTCATTTCTCTTGAGTAAGAAAACGGAATAATGTTTGGATACAGTGCAAATTAGATTATAGCTTCGGTAACATTGAATGGTTCCAACACTTTGCTTGGACAAAGACAGAGTATCTTCCCTTTATGGGATCCGATCACCGGCCTTTATTAACAATAATCATGGCAGATACATCGTCACACCATAAAAGATTCTGTTTTGACAAGAGATGGATAAAAAGGAAAGGCTTTGAAGAACTAATCAACGTCAGTTGGAACAAGGTGAAAGCTCCACCGAACTCACATTAAGCAAGCTTATTGAGAACTGCCGGAAAAACATTTCCCATTGGAAGAAAAACAACCACATCAACTCTAACATTGGGATTTAATTGGCTAGAGAAGAGCTAGAAAATGAAGTTAGCAAACTAAATTCAGACATCTCGTTAATAGAAAGGCTCAAGTATGATCTAGCTAATCATTACAAAGCGGAGGAAAACTATTGGAAAGGTAAATGTAGAGAAAGATGGCTTAAGGAAGGCGATCAAAATAATCAGTTCTTTCACAACTACATCAAATTCCAAAGAACTAGGAACAAAATGATCTGCCTTAAAGACGGCAGGGGCAATCTAAATTTTGAAGAAGGCTCTGTAATAGCTTCAAAATACTTCAGGGATCTTTTCTCTAGTTCCAATCTAGATGGTATATCAGGAGCACTGATAGACCTACCTTCCAAAGTCACGGATGACATGAATAAGAAATTAATCAAACCAGTCACTTCGGAAGAAATCTGGAGTGCACTATTCAGTATCCGGAGTGACAGCGTGCCAGGTCCAGACAGAATGACGGGACAATTCTTCCAGAATTACTGGACAATTATGGAAGATAGGATCACACAAGAAGTCAAAAAGGTATTTGTGGAAGGTATCTTCCCAGAGGCTTAGAGATATACTCACATAGCTTTAATTCCCAAATGCCATAGAGCAATCACTATGAAAGATTTTAGACCCATAAGTCTTTGTTCAGTAATCTACAAAATTATAACCAAAATTATCACAAGCCATCTTCAACCATTGTTACCTCATATAGTTCACGAATCACAAGGATCCTTTGTCAGAGAAAGACTAATTTCAGATAACATTTTAATCGTCCACGAGATCCTGTATTCATTATCTTCAAAGAAAGGCACGAAAGAGAGATTTATGGCGGTCAAAACGGATATGTCTAAGGCATATGACATAATGGAATGGAGTTTCCTGGAAGCGACTCTAAAACAACTTGGTTTTGCCAGTAGATGGATCATATTGGTGATGTGGTGTGTAAGTACGGTATCCTTCTCAGTACTTATTAATGGTGCGCTGTATGGCTTTATTAAACCAACTAGAGGTATTCGATAAGGAGATCCCCTATCACTGTTTCTCTTTGTCCTCGGAACCGAAGTGTTAATCCATATTATGGACAATCAAATTAAAAATTCTACCCTTACAGGATATCGGTTCAATGGTTTAAGCCCAATGATTCAGAACTTACTCTATGCTGACGATAGCCTTTTCATATGTAAGGCCACAGAGCAAGAGGCACAAGTACTCAAACAATGTCTAAATGAGTATGAAAGAATATCAGGACAATCGATCAATTTTGATAAATCAGCCATCAAATTTAGCTCCAATGTGGAGGAAGAATCCAAACACAAAATTCAAGAGATCTTCAACATCACCTCAAACAAGGAATCAGCAAATATCCGGGCCTTCCAGAATGTTTCTTGGGATCCAAAAAGAAGATGTTCCAATTTATAACCGACAAATCGAGGACAAGAACTGACTGCTGGTATTCAAAGATGCTCTCTTTTGGTGGTAGAGAGACACTAATCAAATCAGTAGCATTGGCCTTTCCAGTATATACCATGACCTGCTTCAGGCTATCAAAATTCTAGTGCAAAAAACTCACAGGAGCAATGACACAATTTTGGTGGAACTCGTCAGATAACAAAAAGAAGACCCCGTGGGTAGCTTGGGAAAAACTCTGCCGATCAAAAGATAAAGGTGGGCTAGGTTTCAAAGACCTAGAAAGATTCAATCAAGCGTTTCTGGCAAAACAAGCTTGGAGGATAAATAGCAAACCGAACTCTCTTGTGGCTAGAGTATATAAAGCAAAATATTATGCAAGCTCCAACTTCATAGAAAGCGATTTTGGTCCGGTCCCTTCTTATGCATGAAGAAGTATTAATTTTGGAAAAGTTTTATTGATGAAAGGACTAATCTGCCGCATTGGAAACGGCCAAGACACGTATATCTGGACCTCAAACTGGATCATGGATCAAAAGTCCAGACCCCTGGTAAGTCGGGAATTAATATTTAATGTTTGTCTGAAAGCCGAAGATCTTATTATCGATGGGGAGTGGAACAAACCTTTAGTCATAAAGACATTCTTAGAGAAAGATGTGAGGATAATTCTGGACTGCCCCCTTGTACATGCAAGATTGATGATTGGATCTGGGGTTTTAATGAGTTTGGGGAATATTCGTTTAAAAGTGGATATTGGACAAGATGTCAATTCCTGGTAAATAGTGACACACCTAATCTGATCACCGTGGACTTCAAGGACAAGCTGAAGGATAAAATATGGAAATCAAACTCCCTAAGAAAATCAATGCATTCCTGTGGAGAGCTCTCTCAAAGGCGCTGGCAGTAAGAGAATGGCTGAAATCAAGGAATATCGTAGACAATGATCTATGCCCACTGTGCAAACAAGAGGTAGAAACAATCAATCATTGTTTATTCATCTGCGATATTGCCACGATTAGCTGGAATATAGCGCAATTTCCCTCCTTCCAAGGGGGTTTTAACAGAACGTCCATCTATACCAATTTTGCATACTTGTTCAATTACCAAGAACAAACCTCATCAAGTTAATCCGTAAACACCTTGGCTAGATTCCCGTGGATATTATGGCAGATCTGGAAGAATAGGAATAATCTGATTATGCAAAATCCCAATCTGAACTGGAGAGAGACTATCGTAGAAGCAGTAAATGAAGCCACAAGATGGGAAAGACTGATAAGAGTAGAGCAACACAGTAATCCTCCAAATAGTGACCAGAATAAATATGATAGGAAGCTCCCTGATGACATCACTCAGATCAAAGTCAACTGGAAAATGAGTTGGAAGAAAAGTAATAGGCTTAATGGAGGTAGCTACTTAGTCTCACATCACCAGGAAGGAATCTTACTTCATTCTCGTCATCCATTTAATCAAACAGATTCTAAATTTTCGCTAGAATTCAAAGGCCTATTGTGGGTCCTCACCAGCATGCAAGAACTTCGATATTCCAAAATAGTAATCGAGATCGACAATAAATTAATATACAATGCCACCCTCTATCCGGATAAATGGCCAAGATATTCGGCTTGGACCGACATAATCAACTCAGTGGCATGCTCCTTTGAAGAAATTACCTTTAGAAGGATCTCCCCAAAGTGAAATACAAAGGCTAAGGAAAGAGCACAGAGTGTAGTTAAAGACAGCAGATGGGTAGACTATTTGCCAGAGGCAAACCAGGATGGACGGTAAACCTCTAACATCGATATTCTTCCCGAGTATATATACTTATACCTTATTATTAGTATATCAATTTTCTATTTCCTTATAAAGGAAAAAAATAAAAGAAAATAAAAAAGATAAATTGTATACATATTTATGTATTTATTCTTATAGATATATATACATATTTATATACTTACTATTAAACATAAATAATTTTGATTTTATATTTTCATATGTTTAAGATTATCTTTTTACCCCATTTTTAATAGGAGTCTTGGAAAAAAAACTTAAAAAAATGTATATATATATATATATATATATATAAAGAAGCAGAAAGGAAAAAAGGAAAATATAGTGGAAATCGGTACAGAAAATAGTTATGGCCCAGTGCAATCTTTCGTGGGCACGATGCAGACCAGACTCGGCACGAAGCAAGAGATCAGGGAGACCCAATTCTTCAATACTTGATAAAATGGGGCCCTAAATGTGGCCCATTAAATTACGAGCCCAACTGCTGCTTCATCATCCTCGACTTATCTACCGGAAAATTCTCATGCATTTTCCCATCGCCGGCATGTCAGCTCCGCAATCAGATCGCAAATCCCGAGCCTCTATTTTGTCTCTTATGAGATCTTCCCATATCTATTCTTCTTTTTGATTCATCTTCCTCCTCGTTAAAATAAACAAACACCAAATCAACCACATATATAGATTACGGGCAAATCTCCCACGCCATAATCTAATCATTACTCTATATACCTATCTCGAAGCATCAGCATCAACACGCAAAGCTAGCTCAAGAAACAAAACTGGAATAGCGAGATGTTTGTGAGATTACCAAGGGGAATCCTCGAAAACCACTTTGCCGCGGTAAACCACCTCAACACGCGAGATACATGCAGCTCAGAGTGCACAAATCGAGGGAGTAGAAGTCAATCAAAATCTTCGCAGGAATCCAGAAGCAATCATTATAGGTTTATTGAAAACCACTATAAAAGGGGCAAGATGCACTCATTTTCTACTACACCAACAAAGCCACGATGAGCAACAACCACTTCGAAATCCTTCAACAGTTCCACATGGGAAGAAAAGATCCAAAAATCTTCCAGACAAGGAACAAGTACACTGCATCTTTTGTTCGAAGCACAAGGAGTCTGGTGGCGAAACCTCTGAATCGATGGGAACAAAACATCTACGAGATGGCGGAGGATATGCTCAAACATTGGGGTTTAAAGTTGCATGTACATGGAAGGGTTATGAACAGAGAGTGGATACTGTTTTGTTTTGAACACGAGGAAGATATGCAAGCAATCATGAGGATGCAACCACTGTTATATAATGGTTGGATTGTGTCAATCGATCGATGGGAAAATCACCGGAACCCTGAATTCTTGACCTCCATAACTTTCCGTTCCAGTTTGCCAACGAAGAATTGGTCAGAATTGTAGCTAGTATGATAGGTGAAGTTCTGGAGGTCAACATACATGAAGGATCAACTGCCACTCCATTCATGATTCGAGTTAGGATCAATTACGAGATTGATAAGAGATTGAAGCAATTTCAGATTGTGGAAAGTGAGAGTGGTGATGTGTTTCAGGTTAAGTTTTTCTACGAATGGGTTTCAAAATTCTGCTGCAAATGCCAAAAGATCACCCACAACACTGTCTTTTGCTCTTATAATCCAACTCCATTGGATTATTTACTTACCCCGAGTCCAACTCAGACTAAAGAAGATCCTCAATCTGCTTCAATCCAAGAGGATTTATCAATTTCCACAATCCTCCTAAACCAGCCAATGGACACGGAATTTGTAACCACAACCAAAGACTACAACTCGGATATGGATGTGGAGATTACAGTCGAAGATGTTCTTAATGCTAATGAAATTTTCATGTCAGATATGAATACAACAATAAGTCTTTTCGGCGAGAACATGAACCATCGACCATCATCCTCAACTGGTGCAATGGATGAACGACCTTTAAAGAAGCATCGGACTCAAGGAATAGGAATGAAGCGGGAAAGCGGATCCAAGAGCTACTAAAATGATCCACGCTATTAGAAACCTTTGTTGGTCTTATCCTTTTTTAACTTATGCAAGTATTTTCAATATTGCTTTCAATCCCTGGTTAATCTTTTGTGGAACATTCTCAGCCTTAATTGAGGCCTTTGTAATTCTCTCTATGAGAGTCAATTTCCACATCAATGAAAGCTTTTGACGTGAAAAAAAAAATCTCTAGACCTGTCGATATAGCCTGGTGCAGCTCAGAACGTATACTGGTATACTCTTGCTGAGTTTTAGCCATCATCCTCTAGAGCTCGTTGATTTCTAGCATGCTCTCCATCTGGTGATTATTATGCGTCTTTTGATCAGGTGACATTGCGCTTCGTATTTTGTTCAAATCCCTTGACACATAGCCTCTGCATGAGATAGCTTGTCCCTTAAGTTTTGTAGTTCGCTATTGTTGCTTGGCGTGTCGTCTTGCATCACGGGTTGGAACACAGATTCACCGTTCTGCTCCTGAACCACAGGATCTGCCCACATGACATGGCGATTTGCTCTTTCTCAAGCTGTCAATGTTCATGCTCCTCGACGAATCCCATTTGGTGGATTTTGTTCTCCCAGCGGGGTCTCATGTCCATTTTTGCTTTCAGGTCCTAATACTGTGGCTCGGAGTTCAGAAAGCAGTTTTCTGAATTCCTCCTCCTGGCGCTGAATTCGAGCTTGCAACTCCTGATTCTGAAGTTCACTTTGGCAAACTTGTTCTGTTACGGTGCTAGCAATTACACATAATTCTACGATATTTTCTGATTATTGTTGATATGTCGTCTTCAACATAGGTGTCAGAACGATGCTCCCCGTTCCATAAGTTGCATCAAGCCTTTCGCTTGATTTGTTTGTGTTGAACGCCGATGAATTTGGGTTGCTCCATGCGACTAAATCCCTCACAGCTGTTAAATTTGCCTTGTACTCGCAGTAAGCTTAACAGATCATGTAGTTTATATGTTCTATCCCCATAGATGGCAACAATTTGTTGATCTTCAAATTCTTCTTTAAGGATTATCCAAGATTTTACAAGAGAGAGAGTTATGATATGCTAGTATAAGGTTATTTTAGCTAAAATTGAGATCCTTTTGAGTGAGCTCGTCTCTTGTTTTTATCTTTGCCTCATCCGTTAATCAAGCTTCATCGTATCAATTTTCATTTAATGTTGGGGAGCTCGAAGTTTCCTTTCTTTCCTCCTCGATCGCGGCCCTCTTTAGCTCGGAAAATTTTGTATTTATTATTCGATTTGGGATTATGTCCTTTCCTTTTTTGCTCTCGAGCTCGCCCTTG
The DNA here is from genome assembly GCA_900406435.1 of Lepidium aucheri. Classification (NCBI taxonomy): domain Eukaryota; kingdom Viridiplantae; phylum Streptophyta; class Magnoliopsida; order Brassicales; family Brassicaceae; genus Lepidium; species Lepidium aucheri. The sequence continues at coordinate 20,001 of OVBA01002956.1, forward strand.
CTGGGCCTATTTTCTTTAATAGGCCTCATCTAACTGGGTATCTTCAACCATGATCACAAGAGACTTTTTTTCTCTTCACAAATCATAACACATGGAACCTTTTTCAATCAAGCAACACACTCCTTTAGTTTGAATCTCTTGAACCAATGACTTTTCCCGGATAGAAATCAGGTGAGATACTTAAGAGTGTGTTACTTATAGAGTTTTAAATTCCAACTTTCTAGTTGTGTCCAAGACTATTCGTCTACACAACATTTGGTCAAAAGATTAACAAGATCCTTTCAGACCTTACAAAAACTACTGATATCACTTCCAGTTTTAACCAAACCCTGTATCACTTTATGTCGAATATGAATATGCTTTTCATAAAACTCATTGACACAAAAATTACAACTAAATAATAATACCTCTCAGAAATAGAAATACATATTCCTCCTATAAGTGAGATTCCCAATCAGCTTCTTGGCCAAGAGCTAGTATCTTGACCAGAATTTAGCTTCTTAACCAAAATCTTTCGGCCTAGGATAACTTTGAATAACCATGAGTTACCAAACGTCAAACTTTGATAAACAACTGATCCAAAATCCATGAGACTTAAAAAAGACATACGCCTCTCCAAAAATTTGAAACAAATCTTTTTGGAAATAATGTGCTACGAAATCACTCAAAAATTGTTTACAAAATCCTTTCAAAACATTGCAACTACGAACTTTCACAAAATGATGCACTGTTTAAAATTTCCAAAGACTCAGCATTTTTATTCTCTAGATTCGATACCATTATCAAATTGGACGGAATTGTCTTTAAAAGTCAAGCATCGAATAATAACACCACTAGAGATATATTCCACAACTAGCTTCTATGGTTTTAGAACCGATTGAGTCCTTTTTTGTGAATTATAACATATTTACAATAATTTAACAGCATGAGATTTAACAATGATACCAAACTTCAGAGAAGTTAAATCAAAAGAAAAACATCTATAAGCATCAACATAACCTTAGTTGTTTCTTTTGAATCTAAGCAAACTATCTTTAACAAGACACCTCCACAATCTAAAATAAATGAGATTAGAACCATGAATTTACCAATGTTAATAACGAGTATCAGAGAGACCTCTGAATTGAATTTGCTTAGAAATACACCAAATAGATAACACAACACTACTTTCTCCCCCACAGTTCATAGATACTCTAAAGCATAACAAATAACCATTTTAAAAGTTATACTTTCCAGCTATGCCAAATATCTATAGAACAACACCCTAAGAAGAAGCAGTACGATCAAACTTTTATTTCATAGTTTCATAAACAAATAATTTGCCACTACAAATCTTTCCCCACAAATTATAATTTTGTTAACACCAAAATTCCAGCATCAAGCACTTGATTAAATCCAGCAAGCATCAAGAAAGCACCGGCGATCAGATTCAATATATGCTACGAAGGAAAATGTTAGTCAAAGATAAATCTAGACCCAAAGAAAGATTCAGATCTTTTCAGAGTCCCATTCCTGTTCTAAGAAACAGAATGAGATAATCTAATATTACTTTGATATTGGTTGATGGCAGTGATAAGCCGTGGAGAGCTTTTTACCGCCGTAACAGGAAGACAAAGTGGAATTAATTATCTGCTTTCACTTGCTTCAGGACTTAACTGAGGTACTTTGATATTTCTTATTTTGTTATTAACATTCTCTATGCAGGTCACGTGTTTCATTGAGTAGTTTCAGTACTTTGTAGTTCTTTAGTATATAAGACCATCTCCAACGGTTGTTTTGAAGTATGTTTCTTAATAATATTATAATAAAAAAATCAGAAAAGTTAGAAAAAGTAAGAAAGAGAATAACAATCGGTTTTTAGATAAGGAACTTAAAAATGGGTTCTTGATACATGTCAAAAATTGATTGAACACTACAGTTAATAAAATTTTACATTATAACAAAAAGATATTATAATTTAATTGTTTAGAAACTAAAAAGGTTTCGCTGATGACAGATGGCCCTGTGGTAGTGGCCACTTTACAAATCCTCACGCACCCGGGTTCGAGTCTTCTCAGGTGCAAGGAGAAAGAAGAAAGGAGTTTTAAAATTTGGGCTTTGGTTATGGATCGGGCTTTATCGATCCAATTATAGTAAGGTTGACAGAAAAAGAAACTCAAAAGGTTTCTAAATAGATGGAGATGCTCTAAGAATCTTTACAATTATAGTTTTTGGCTAAGAAATTAGGGCAACACACTAGAGTCTGTGTTAACAGAGAGCCAGCAATCCATAAGAAAGCGTGCGAATTGTATTCTTGAGTTTTATGAAACGTGAAGGCTCGTACCGACGAGCTTAATCCACCAACAACGACCAAGCTTAGCTCATCGATGATCCAAGAGCTCAACAATTGGTGCGGTATTAAGCAATCACACATGTGACAATGACTATTCCTCATGGTCAATGGATTATAGATCTGGAATCTTCTGTAACGAGTCTCACTAAAAAGCTCGGAAATCTCCACAAGAATCTTGATGAGTCAGTCACCGATCTGTCAACAAAGATTGTCAAGAAATAGAGCTTGATAAAAAAGGTTTCTTAGATTGATTTGTCGAGGGTATTCCCTTTATATACCACACAATAACCTAGTTACGAAGAGGTTAAAAGACTAGACTATACAAGTGTCTAATAGTTAATTACATTCTTAACCTTATATCATCTAATACCCTCCTCAACTTGGAATATAGAGGTCCCAAATACTCAACTTGTTGATAAAACTCTCGAACTCCTTTCGTCCCAACATCTTTGTGAAGATGTCAGAAAGTTGTGCAGCTGAGGAAACATGTTGGAGATCAATAATACCACGTACGATCTTGTCATAAATGAAATGGCAATCGGATCCGACATATTTTGTGCATTTATGAAAAACAGGATTGACACTCAAATATATCACCGATTGACTATCACAGTGTATGTAACAAGAGCTGTGATGGATACACCTAGAAGCTTTAGCAGTTCATGCAACCATAGTATTTCACTTACTGTATCCGCCATTGCTCTATATTCAACTTCGGCCGAGCTTCAAGAAACCACTTGTTGTTTTCATGTTTTCCATGAGATGGGGGAATTGCCAAGTCGAATGAACCAACCAGAGAGCGACCTGCGAGATAAAGAGCACTGTGCCCAGCCCGCATGACACCAAGCATCAAGAATGAAAGGCTGGTTAGCTTGCAGTAAGATTCCTTGTCTCAGACAACCTATCAAATACCGAACTACTCTTGTAGCGGCATGCCAATGTGCCATCATTGGAATCTCCATAAACTGCGAGAGAAGCTGAATGGCATAAGATAATTCTGGTCTCATTGTAGCAAGGTAGATGAGACGTCCTACCAAAAGATGGTACCATGTTGGATCAGGATATGGATCGTCTTTGGCAAGGGCCAAAGTATGATTTTGTTCAATTGGATGAGTTACAGGTTATGATCTGAGAAGACCTCTTTCGGAGATAATATCCAATATGTATTTTCGTTGTGACAAATACATACCTTGCGAACTTTTGGCCACCTCGACGCCCAAAAAATATTTCAAAATGCCTAAGTCCTTCATCTTAAAACACAAGCTAAGGTACTGCTTGAAATTGGATAAAACTTGTGTGGAGTTGCCACTGATTATAAGAGCATCCACGTATACAAGAATATGCAAGCGAGTGCCACCTTTGACTTATACAAATAGAGAATAGTCCTGGAAATTGGTTTCAAAACCATACTCAATTAAGGCTTTAGAGAGTTTACCAAACCAGCACCGAGGAGCCTGCCGTAGACCGTACAAAGATTTGTGGCAATGAAAAACTTTGGACTTATTTTCAGTCAGAAAACCAGGGGGAACTTGATGTAAACTTCTTCATCAAGATCGCCATATAGAAATGCATTATGGACATCCATCTGATGGACTTCCCAATCATTGGAAACAACTACCTCGAGAAAAGATCTTACTAGTAAAAACTTTACAAACCAGTGCAAATGTTTCAGTGTAATCAATACCTTTCGTCTATGTATTGCCAAGAACAACTAACCACGCTTTCTAACGTTCTTAAATACCATCCGATTTGTACTTTAAAATGAAAACCCATTTGCATCCTAAAGCCGTTTTTCCAGGAGGAAGATCTTGAACTGTCCAAGTACCTTGATCGTCTAGTGATTTCACTACGTACAGCTTCACGCCAATTTTCATCAAGCTCGACCTCCTGGAATGTTATAGGCATCTTCCCCGTAGTCAAGGCAGATAGAAACGCTGCATGACTTGGAGAAAATTGAGAACAATCAACATAATTCTTGATAGGATACCACACAATATCAATAAAATCTCCATCGCTCTCAATGTGAGTAGTTGCAGTCATATAGTCATGGAGTTTCGTGGAAGGATTTTTTTTCCTGTGGTCACGACCGAGTTCTTGTACTGCAAGTTGATCAGTGGGCAGTGAAGGTGTAACCGAGATTGGCAGAGAGATCTCTTCCAGGTTCTACGATGTCGTTGATGTTTCATCAATGCTATCAAATACCTGTGGATTAGTTTTAAGTTCAGATGGAGGTGGTGAAACAACCAGTACATGTATGCTGTCAGATGTAGGCGAGTGTACTATCTGAGAACACTCTCGTGTTGTAGCTGGTGGCATAGATAAAAAATCATCATAATCATCAAGACGAAACAAAGGAGGTTGTATCGTAGATTGTGATGTGCAGGACGAAGAAGTGGACTCAGTTTCTGCTGTAAATGGAAATTGGTTTTTCAGGAATATCACATCACGAGATGTTGTAACATTACCGGTTTCAAGATGGTAGACTTTCCAACCCTTCTTTCCATAGGGATAGCCAATAAAAATGGAACGATGTCTTCTAGAACTGAATTTATCACCGCATGTTATCTGATTGTGAACATAGCACAAACTACCAAAAACCCGCAAATGATCAAGAGACGGTGCACGATTGTATCTAAGCTCAAACGGTGTTTTGTTGTTAAGTATCTTAGCCAGAGTTCTATTGATAAGATAACCAGCAGCAAGTACACAATGACCACAAAAATCAATAGGTAGATTAGCTTGAAACCGTAGAGATCTCACAACATTGAGTATGTGCCAATGTTTGTGTTCTACACAACCATTTTTTTGTGGTGTTCCAATGCAAGATGTCTCATGTAGAATTCCTTTCTCCTTGAAAAAACGAGTTAGACACAGAAACTCTAAACCATTGTCACTTCGTATTTTCTTTAGAAGCATACCAAACTATCTTTCTATTAAGGCGAAGAAATCTTTTATATTTGTAGCTGTCTTGGTTTTATCTTGCAACAAATAAATCAATAAGGCACGAGAATAATCGTCCAAGATTGTCAAGAAATACTTTAAACCACACATGGCCGAAGTCCGGTAAGTCCCCCATAAGTTACAGTGAATAAGATCAAAGATAGCTGAAATTTTATTAGAACTTAATGGAAATGAATCCCTTGTTTGTTTTGCACGAATACAAACATCACAAGTCTGTGAATCAAAAGTATTATTCAAAACAGACAACTACAGCAAATCCATCGTGGAAGTAGCTGGATGGCCTAATCTGTGATGCCATAATTCTTTAGAAACACTCTCAAATGTATATGCTCGATGAGCCTCCTCTACACTCCTAAAGAAATACAGCCCTCGGATTTGTTCACCCACCCCAGTCAACATCTGTGTGATGCGGTCCTGGATCACACACAAAACATCAGACATCTGAAAATGACACTTTTGTTCACGTGCCAACTATGACACAAATATAAGATGACAATCGAATCCATCAATCAAAAGCACAATAGCCAACTTCAGATGAGAACCAAGAGTTACTATCTCGTGTTTTATAGCGCAAGAAAAACAACTATCTGGAAGTTTTATTTGCATTGGAGACATGTCACATATATCAGACAGAAAATCAATAGAACCAGACATGTGGTTAGAAGCTCCAGAATCGATTATCCATGATTCAATAAAGAACTTACCCGAGAGACGATCACCACTCGTATGTCGTTCATGTAACATATTTACCAACATTTTCCACTGTTAATCACTCAAAAACCTAAAACCTTGTCTAGCTGAGTTAGGAATAACATAAGTATTACCCGCAAAAGGCTTACTCAATGGAATAGTAGAGATGTGATTAGCACGCAGAGGCTCAACGGACTTGGGTGCGTTATTGGATCGGGAGACAGACGAAGTAGAGGACTTCAAACGAAGATGATCTTCCCACAAGGTGGGATACCCAATTTTCTTGAAGCGATTCTCTGCGAAATGGCCAGTACGGCCACATTAAGTACACAACACATAGGGATCTCGAAGAAGCTTGTTATGTTGGTGTGGGCGAGAAGAAGCTTGTACCGCAAAACTTGCACCTTTCAAGTGTTCCTGTTTTTGAATACGGCGGCGTGAGTCGTCATCTTGCATTACAACTTGATATGCTTCATCAATCGATGGGAGGGGTTCACGAGATAAGAGAGATGACTTCACTGTACCAAAGAGACTCTCATCCAAACCCATCAAAAACTGATGAAGATTATCCTCTACACGTTCATGAGCTGTGTCTTCAAGAGTTTGACCCTTCTACAAATCAGCAAGACTCGTCCAAAGCTTTGACAGCTTACCAAAATAAGTCTCGACAGGAGTTTGATGTGTATGATTTTTGATGGTTTAAGAGCCTTTCTTTAGGTAGTTTTCCATCCTTTTAGCTAGATTTTCCGTGCACTTAGGTCCGTTTAGGTTAGTTTTGCACTTTTTGCATTTGCATTTGGAGTTTGGAGTTTTATCTAGGAAAATGAGCTAAAAGGAGCTAAAACTGGAACTAAGAACAATTGGATCAGCTGCTAGGCGAAAACGATCGTGCAAACTCGGATCGCTATCTCGTGGATCGCAAGGCGAGTACTGCTCGGAACGCTCAAGAAAAGATGCCTCAGTCTCTAGCCTCGACCTATCTGCCGTGAGGGAAGATAAATCTCAACCCTCGAGGACAAGGACAAGAACCACTCCTCGGTGCCCAAGCTCGCACAAGGACTACGAGGATAAGATTTTTGGTTGACCGAATTAGGTCAGTTGTGCATTAGGGTTACGCAAATGACCCTATAAATACCCTCTAATCACACTCATATCATATCATCTGATGTTTTAGCTGAAAAACTCTCTCTATTTTATTGCTGCTTTCATTTATGCTTGTTTAAGGTACTCTTTATGTTTATGCTTTTAATGGAATGAATTAAGTTTGATCTTCATCTTTATTTTTTGCTTTTTATTTTTATGTTTTTCATGTTTATGCAAGTTAGATCTCCCTCACTTCTCCGCTCTCAACCTATGAGGCGCGAGTAGATCCTTGTGGATCTCGAGGATAGGGAGATCGGCGGTGAATCCGCCGATTCCCTCACCATGCGAACCATGATCTAACTCCGATCTCTTATCACATTGCTAGGCTTAATGTTGATCTCTCCGTGTGATATGTCTGGATTTTAACGCTTTTTAGGACCAATCTTAGAGTCGGTTTCCATCCATATCATAGCATTTGCATCATTCTAGAGTCCTTTTAGGGTAATTTTCATGTTGTGCACTTGCATACCATACATTCTGCATATGGAGCGGATTTAGGTATTTTAAGGAGTATTTTGGAGCCAAATGGATGCAAGGAATGGGGCAAGCAAACTTAGGAAGACTTGGATGAGCAAAGAAGTAGAGAAGCCAAAGTTTAGACTCTCTCACACCTCAGCCTCGTACTACCAAGGGCGAGAACTGACTGAAGAACCTTGCATCGCACTATTGCCTGATGTGTAGACCTCGAGGATGACATAAAGACCTCACCCCTGTGGAGAAGATCTCACCTCGCAGCCAAGCATCGACCTTCTACCCCGAGGACCAAGATTATAAGCACCCCCTTGGTGCCCAAGCTCGCACAAGGACTCCGAGGGCAAGATTCCAGGTTGACCGGCTTAGGTTAGTTTGACCATTACGGTTACGCAAATGACCCTATAAATACCCTCTAATCACTCTCTTATCATTTTTATCTGATGTTTAGCTGAAAACTCTCTCCATTTCGTTGTTGCTTTCATTTATGCTTTTTTAAGGTACTTTTATGTTTATGCTTAGGCTTTAATGGAATGAATTTAGTTTGATCTTCATCTTTACTTTCTGCTCTTTACTTTTATGTTCTTCATGTTTATGCAAATGAAATCTCCCTTGATTCTCCGCTCTCAGCTCATGAGGTGCGAGTAGATCCTTGTGGATCTCGAGGATAGGGAGATCGGAGGTGAATCCACCGATTCACTCGCCGAGCGAACAATGATCTAACTCCAAACTCTTATCACATGGCTAGCCTTAATGCTGATCTCTCCTTGATCAAGTGAGCTCTGACTTGGGCCGTGGCATAAGGCTAGCGCCAAAGGAATCGGAGACCAAGTGCCATGTGATTGATGGTTTGATCCACCAAGGAGAGATCTAGTATGTGGGTTGGCTAATAGATGTGTTGGGCTGAACTTTAAGCTTCTGATTTGGTATGATCGTGGCTAGCGTCGTAATGGATCAACTGGATTGGTTAGGGATCTTCACCATGAGAATGGGTTGATCTAGGCTTGTTCTGGTCTAGGGATCACTCAATCTAGCTCGGCGAGGTCAGATCGGCGAGTTTACCCCCGATCAAACCCTCCCTATCCTTTAGATCTATGATTTTAACCTTATTTTAATCTATTGCAATTATATCACTCTATTTTTGATGCATTTCTCTGTTTTGAATTCTTAGATTCTGTATTTATTTTGTCTTTTAGTCTATTTTGTCGTATTAGCTAGATTGCAAGCTTATTTGATATCATAGCCTATCTTTGTGACAGATTGATAGGTTGCTTGAACTAAGACCTAGTAATAGATAGATTGATTACAAGCAATTTCTAAGTATTGGTTCGACAAACCCACCTACTTACCCTATGCTTAGATAATTTGATCTTAAGGACCAAAAAACCCTTTTATCAAATTAGCACCATTGCCAAATCAGATTTGTTTGTTTCAATCTATAGTTTACTTGTCTTAGGATCAGTTTTATTGTTATAACTATTATCCCTTGTATGTGTTTATTTCAGCTTGGATCTATAAGGACCAAGCTCCAATCCTATTAACAAGTCGTTGTTTCTGCCCTTGCAGGCCTTGCAGGTATCCCTCGACAGTTAAACTCGAGGGCACCACAAACAGCCTGAGCTCAACGTCTGTACTCGCCGTCAAGCCCCGAGTTCAAGAAACTTCACACTCCTCTATATTTGTAGGCCTTGCAGGTACTCCTCGAGGGCCGAACGCTAGGGTAGCACATAAACAACTTAAACTCAACGTTTATACCCGCTGTCTAGCCTCGAGGTTAGGCAACTTTGCCTCCCTCAAGTCAACTCAACATGGACACTACACTTCCATCTGATGGAATAATGGGTATGCTACATGCCATAAAGAGGGGACAACGAGCAGATGATCAAATCGATAACACATATCTGACACTTGAGAGCCTCAACGCAAGACTTCAGCAAGTTGAACAAATGCAAGCAAATCCACTACCTGCTCTGCATTCTGCCCAGCTCCTCGCATGTCCCCCTCGCAGCCCAATACAACGAGGACAGTCGATGATCCGAGCTGAAAATAATGATGTTAAGGACTGCATGGTTAAAGAGAATAAGGGTAGTTTACTCAAAGAATACACTGCCCAACATGTCACCTTAGGGAATGACAAAGAGCTTCCCCCAAGAGCTGGTATGGTTGCTAACACTGAGGACAGNTGTGATTCATGAAGGGGGGAGAAAAAAATGCTCCACTCGTCTCCAATAGCTAGCCTCGACACTCCACCTCGCCATACACATGGCCAAGGCCAGCCTACGAATGCCCAAAGATATGCAGCTCCAAAGGATCCAAGCAAGTTGCATACTAAACCCCTTAAAGCCACTCAGGTTCTAATGGTTAAGAGCGGCAAGGCCAGTGATTACTGCAGAAAAATACCAATATTTGAGGAGGTTGTTGATGGGGAAAGCCTTAGAGCCTTCTTTTCTTGCAATGAGATAGCAAATCTGCCTCCTAAGGAGCTGAGCAACCCTCCACCTTTGGATATCAGACCTGATATAATCTTGCAACCAATCAGAGTTGTAGATGGTGCAATGGAGTATAAAGTAAAGATCTGCAAGCGTACCAAGCCATTTGCTAAAGTCAAGCAGCTCCTCTTCTCAAGGCAAAAATCAAAGTGGTCAGGGCCTTTTAACATCAAGCAGCCTATGCCGTGTGGAGCCATTACTTTGGTTACCAAGAAAGGAGAAGACCTTCCAAAAACGGACCGAAAGTCAAGCTCTTTCTGGTTGTTGGAAATATTATTGAGGGGACTCCAATCCCCCTCTCTAGACCACCCTAAGCCAACAAGGTGTGAAGAGTCGAGCTTGAGACTATAAACAAGCTCACTTAGGAGGAAATCCCATGTCTATTCCTTTACTTTTAAGAACTTTTTATTTGCTTTAAGTACTTTGGTTTTTATGTTTACTTTTTGGAACAATTTTATTTTTCTTTAAGCTTGGAGTGTGGCATGTTTGTCTTAGTTTCAGGTGAAAATAGGACCATTAACAAGCCAATTTTTGGCCTCGCATATGGCCCTCGCATGTGTAACCACGAGGAGAGGACATTTTGGCTAAAAACAACAGCCCTCGCAGCTAACAAGCGAGGGTGTGGTGCGAGGAGTCTTCAACTTCTGCCTTGACTAGCACTCATGGACTTTCTCGTGCCACCAAGAGATAATGAACCACGAGGAGCACACACAATGATGGTATCTAGTATTTAGATAAGGTGCCTCGACCATGGATCTACGAGGCCTCACTACGAGGGACATCAGAATGCATCCAAAAGTCTTGCATAAGGCTCCAAAAAGGTACCACTCCGCTCC
>OVBA01002957.1:0-30917 GCA_900406435.1 Lepidium aucheri
ATTGTACTTAAATAATCTATTTATTTTTCTAAATATAATGTTATTCGTTTATAGTTAAATATAAAGTTAAATATAACTAGATTAGAAAATATATAAATTATGAAAATATTCTATTTCCAAAACATTTAGCTATATTGTATAATNAACATTTAGCTATATTGTATAATTTTTATATAATAAAACCTTCAACTATATGATTGTGTATATATGTTCTATGAAAACAAAAATATTTTAAGAAATCTGAATTTCGTAAAATATATGTTGTTAAGATTTAAATACATATTATATTTTCATTTTATAATATAAAATAAATAATTTATATATAAATTAACTCTTTTAAAATAGAAACAGAATAGTTAAAATAAGTAAATAAAAACTTTTTAAAATAGAAACAAAATATTTTTATAAATAACACTTAAAAGAACAAACTAAAAAAATTATTTATAATTTTTATGTTACCTTGTTGAAGTTGTTGACCATATTATTTCTAATGAATTTTTTGAGCCTATAAAAATTATAAGATTACTATTTATACCAAAAAATCAAATAAATAACAAAAAAATTTGTTTACCTTTACGCTTTTTAATGGAGGTTTGTAGTTGTGATGTTTGCTTGTATCAAAAGTAATTGAGATATTAAATAATAATGGTGAATGGTAATTGGTACAGAGTTTAAGATTCAAATTTACAAAATAAAATAAATACATATAGATGAATATGAAAGTTACTTACATTGGTATTATGTCCCCCGTAGTATAAAAAAAGTCACATTGAATCTTCATGCTGTTTGGATAATTTTAGCCTGCAGTCACAAATAATATCGTTAAAAAAATAGAACGGCAAAATTTAGTGAGAAATAGGTCAATTAGAGTTGTTTTTATAGGAAGAAAATTAGGGTTGTATTGTATAAAATATTTAAATTCTAAAAATAATTAGTTAGCATATATTTAGCATTAATTCGAAAATATATTTAAACGCAATAATTTTCTATATTACTTCATTCGATTCAATAATTATGGAAAATTTATATTTTGAATTCTAAATTGGTAAGTTTTAATAACATAAGAGGTTTTAAGATTTTAAAAAATTGTAGATATTCTTAGCAAGTTAAATAAAAATATTCCAAAAATTATGATATAATTAGGATATTCTATGGTTATTTAAGAAAAAAAAAGATTTTAAAAAGATTTAAAATTAAATCCAAAAATTAAGATATAATGAGGATATTTTATGGCTATTTAAAGAAAAAAATTATAATTGATCATAAAGATAGAAATTTGTTAAAAAATTTCTAATAGTAATATTAAATAATAAAATTTCGGATGAATTATGGATCAAATATATGGAAGATTTAATATATGTCCATACTAACTATATAGGATGTGATGTAGAGGATTAGAACATTCATAATATGCAGAATTTGAATATAATTAGTGATTTTATTAACTAAATTAAATTTGAAATTAAATTCATAGTATTCAAAAATAATTAGTGATTTTATGCATTCAAAATCCAAAATTTCTGGGATTTTATTTTCGTATAGTTTATATTTAAGGTAATTTCAAATTCAAAATATGAAAATTAAGATATTATATGATTATTAAAGAAGAACATATCGTGAGTGATAGTTATAATAGGAAATTTATTAAATATTTTCGTAATCAATATAATAAATTTTAAGTTTTTGGATGAATTATGTAACAAATATAGGGAAGATTCATGATTAGTGCATGATAATTATATAGGGTACGATATATAGGATTACAATTAAGGTTATTACATCAATAACTTTTCCAAAAATTAAAATTTCTAATGACATTATGAGTAAATAAGGTTGAGTCAACTGGTTATCTTTCAAAATATTTTCCTTTTAATATATAGTAGATATCAAAATCTTGGGAAGTAATGTTAACAACTTATTCAAAAGTAAAAATTGTAATCTAAACTAACTCTCTTCTATTCATTTATAGATAGAGGATGTAGTTTCCAAAAAAAAATTACACTCTCTTAATTTTCAAACAATTTTACTCCTAATTTTTCTCTTGTTAATTTATATTCCCTAATTGATTAATCGATTATGATCTAAAATTCTTTGTACTAGATCCGATTCGAAGAAGATTAGTCACCATGTTATAAATTTTTTGTTTTTTTTCTGATAAATTGTAAATTTATTAACCAAAAAATAATATTTGTACATAAGTAAATATTTAAAAGATTAAGCGACCCCAAAAAAATAAAAAGGTCAACTTAATCAATCTATTTGCTGAGCATGGTTATGCGTATGCGAACCAAAATGATAGAATAGAGGAGTGTCCTTTACGACCTTTACGAACGAGAAGGGTATCCTTGATAATTCTACAAGCTTTTGGAAGACTACATTCGCCGAAGAAGAGATTTGGGTGTGGACAATGTTGTTTTTTTCCTTCCAGACGAGATAAATAAGAGCTTGAGCAGCATACTTCCTGAGCAAATTTAACGCCTTTGAAGGGGAAGAGTTCAACCAATTCAGTATGACCTCCCACAAAGCAAAATTTAGCTTCATTCGCTAGGGTTTGTGTGAAGGTGAATCTGAAAAAACCATTGACAAGCACAGTATGAATCGATGGTGACAGATTCTTTGTGGAATATGAGGGATTACCAAATATCTGTTCACAATGTGGTATGTATGGTTAGACGTGCCCAAAGGATCCACGTGAAAACGTTATGCCCACGATAGCCCCTGTATCCTCTCCTATATTCAATTGCTTTATAACTACCTCCTCTTTAACCATTTTTGTACACCAGGTTGGAAAATTTTGTCTCATGGTGACTATTTTTGGTATTGACACTGATCAATGATGGTACTACTTTGGATGCAAGCAATGCAACAGAAAAGTATTCAAAGAAACGCTCTTGGAATACACTGGAGAGATGACCAGTCAAACTCCAAAGTTTTTTGCAAGAGATGAAAAGGTTATTGCAAATCTGTTTCTCCGAGGTATAAATACTATTTATTTGCTTATTACATATTGTTTTCTTTCTAATGTTTTGCAATTCTCTAGGTAATGAATCTGTATTGTCTTGTCAAGGTACAAACTACATCTCAAAATAATGGACCGAACAAGGGATACAAAATGTGGTTTGTTTGATTCTTTTGGAGTCCAAGTTATTGGATATACTGCTGAATATGATGAGGTACTGTTTCTGCAATTTACAATTTTAAGTTATCGTATATTTCTTACAAGTATACTTATATTTTTGTATCTTCTACCTAGATTGAAGATCTAGAGAATCTACCTTTGGTAATCAGAATATTGTCGGAAAGAAATTTCAATTGCTCCTTTCTGTAGAGCCTAAACACTTATCAAAGTATGAAGATACATATAGGATTTGTCAAGTTTGGTCAGAAGATGAAGGGTTTGAGCAAATGCAAATTGAAGAAGCTCACCCGAGCAACGAAGATCAGGTTGGAGTGGCATAACCATTTTATATAAAAGTTAATTTTTCCTATGTGCTAATGTCTTATTACATAACTCTTGATTCACTCATATTTTTGATTTACAAACAATAAATACTCTTGATTACTAAGAGTGAAAAATTATCTGAGAGTACAAACTCTAGAAATTCTACACCATTGTCAAACCATAAAGACATTGAGTGTAGTGCGAAAGAAGAAGAGATGTCTATGTCTGCAAAGATGAGTAATGAGGCATTTAATCCTGTTGTGAAAAGTGAAGAATCTAACTTAATTGATGTAAAGATCAAGGTGGAAGGAGATTCTGGAAAGGCTGAAAATGTTGAAGCGAACGTTGAAAACGAAGGGAACAAACTTAATAAGAAACTTAAGTTTGACCCAAAAAAGGTTAAACAAGAGAAAAATGATAAGGTTAAAATTTAGCGTTGATCAACTATATTTCCCTTAACTTGCTATGTTTAAGTATTCTTCTATGCTTGCCTTCTATTTTGTATTTTTATTTCAGTTTGTTTCAAGACTACCTTTATTAGTTTAATCTTTGATGAATGTTTCGTATCTTTCTATTCAGTTTGAGTTATTGTTTTTAATCTCTAAGTTTAATTTTGATGTTTTTTTGGTTCGACATATTACAAATGTTCCTGTTACAAAAATTAGTTGTTTACAATAGTTATACGGTAACAATTATATTAGTTGGTTTAGTTATGAAGTTCAAATGGATATTATATCAACACAATTATTAATTTATTCCATAAATACTGAGTTTGATGAGTATGTTTACCTTCTTTGGTCAGATTTATACATTCCACAGAGTTGTAAACAATCTTCAAATTCATGGCATTTCTGTTTGGTAGTGAAATCAACAATCTCAAAACTGAAACAACATACAGTAATTGTTAAGAATTGGACACGCAATAGCTTTGATTGAAAGCACTATTTGATTAACAAAATAATTAACGATATAAGTATTTACTACTTGGTTATTTGAATACTTACATTTCTGACTTTCTTATTTGAACTACTTCTTTTCTGAATGCTACAATTTCCACAGAGTAACAAACAGTCCACGAATTTATGGCTTTCCTGTTTTGTTGTGACATCAACACCACGAAATTGAAACAACTAACATTAATTGTTACAAATTGGACATCGAATATATTTTTCTGACAGCAGTTTTAATCACGAGAGAACAAAACCAATGGCAGTGAGAATGAGTTTCTGTTGATAATTGTTGGAAGTGAAGATGTAGTTGTGAAGAAAATTGGTACCTTGGAGAATCCGTCTGCTATTCTTACTAAGGCGGTTCCGCTGAAGAAATTTGACGTAGCTTAGAATCATAGCCATAGATGATCAGTGATTTATTTCAGCTTAGTAAAAAAAGATGAGCGGGGTTTTTTCTGGTGGGAGTTAGATAGGAAAATGGATTAAGGTTCGAAGATGGTAAGTGTATTAATTTGCCTTAAATGAAAGGCGAGGGGGAGAATATAATAAGTGGCCTTAGTTTTTAGTTATGGGTATCAATGCTAGTTATTGGGCTGGTCGTTAAGTCCATATATTTCAGGCATATGGTTAACTTGTGTTATTGGTCCAAAGCTTTACTTTATATAATGTATATACAAATACAAAGAAAATTATCTGCTTGAGTTTAGAAAATTATCTTTTGCTCTCCAAATAATTACCGAAGCTTAGAATAATGACTTGACGAGAGATCAAGGTGGGATATTTAAAAAAATACTATAATAAGATGCGTTTCAAATTATCTGTTTATATCTCAGTAATTAGTTAGATGATTAAATTGGAAACTAAAAAGAAAATATTTGATAATTTGGTTCAATACACAAAAATTCTCAGAACTATTAGTGTACCTTGAAAGGACTTTACAGAAACAACAGTATTGATTCTTCTCTAGGTTTTTATTAAAATAGTTTTTGATAATAGAAACTAAATCACAACGACATTTTCAATAAAAACTACACAAACATAAAAAGTAAAACATACAATATGTTAAATATTCAGAACTGAATAACACCTTTAAAATCCCAGTCACGTAAAGAAGCTCTAACAACACAATTCCAGAAACAAGAATGACACAATTCATTTGTCAATATATCAGTCTTCGCCCCAAAATCAAGCCATAGATTGTCAACATCAAAAAAATTATTGGTCTTCCAGTCACAACAAAGGTTGCGGGAAGAAAATTCTTTTTCAAATCGTGTATTATATGTGAACATTGACCCCAAAGTATGTCGTCGATAGCATAAATGAAATCAAAGAAAACTTGCAGTGTTGTTGACAATAGTGGCTTAATATGTTCTGAAAGAATTTCAATCCCTTCTTCTCTCCCTTTCCCGCTGATATGTAGTGAATGGATTCCTTTGAGAAACTTCTCATAACATTTATTAAGTCTTGAAGAATCACGTAGTACAGAAAGGCCCAACTTTAGTTTGCCTTCAAAAAAATAGTAAGAAACACCTAAACAATATAATGCTTCCGGATTGTCATTTTCACACAATTTAAAGTATCTTTTCGTCGCTTGCTCCAAGTTTGGTCAGTAAGGAAGAAATCTGACTTCTTTGAGTGAAAGTAATGAGAGGATGGAATAATCATTAAAAATTTCTTTTACCTTTTTGCATGTTGAGCGAAAATTTAAGTATGAAGACAAAGAAGTTTGGCCAGTTAGAAAAACAATTTTTAGTAGGAGATCGTCTATCAAGGAGAATAGGAAAGATTCTGATTCAACCAACTTCTGTTTTTTGTTTATCGACATCATTTGGAAGGAAGAAAAAAAGACAAAAAACAGATAAGTTTTTAGAGAGAAGGAAAGAGTAAAAATACAGAGAATCTAGGAGAGAGTATTTATTATGCAAACTTAAGTGATTTAGGGTGAGTGAATAGTTGTTTCAAGTACATTGTGATTAACATGTAAAGGGGTAATGATGGTTTGGAGTTACCAATGAACGCCAGAAGTGGGGAAGACGAAAGGTGAATGGCATTTTTTTGTTTTTTTCACAAATTTTTTTTTAAAAAAATTAGTTGCAGAATAAGGTTAAATATTTTAGCCCAAATAATTAATAAATGGTAAAAGCGCCCAAATAATTAATAAATGGTAAAAGCTAAACAAGTTTGGGCTGCTTTAAAATTGTAAACCATTGATCCAGTAGCAATAATTGTAACCTCATTCTTCAACTAATAAACCATTGATCTAGTAGCATATGGGTATCAATTCAGGTTATTGGGCTGGTCGTCAAGCCCATATATTTTACACATATGGTTAACTTGTGTTATTGGACCAAAACTTTACTTTCAACAATGTATATACAAATACAATTACAAAGTTTACATACACGATTATAAAATATCTGTTTATATCTCAGTAATTATTAAGATAATTAATTGGAAACTAAAAAGAAAATATTTGATAATTGAGTTCAAGAAATATAAATTCTGAGAAACATTATTGTACCTTGAAAAGATTATACGTAAAAAATAGTATTGATTCTTCCCTAGTTTTTTTCTTTTTGTTTTTCATCATAATGTCAAATCTGAATGACTACAAAATAATTGTTCAGTTTTGTACTAAACTGTTATGTCTTTGTTATATTTTTTTTGTTTTGTGACAAAAGGGTACGATACTATTTTTGCTGAAATTTAAAACATAAGTACATAATTAATAAATTTGAAAAACACAGAGTACATAAGTTAAAACAAAACATGAGCACACAAAGTTGTATCGAATAAAGTGATTCTGTTACTTAAATTCAAACCCCCGGAGTGAACACTTGACTGTAAAATTCCAGAAGCAAGGCATGCATGCCTCAACTTTTTTCAAGTCATTGTGTCCACCAAAATCTTTCCACAAATTATCTCAATCCAAAAATTTCTTTGTTTTACCGTCACATTCACACTTTTCAGGAACAAATAAGTATTTTAATTCCCTTATTTCCTTATACGCTTTAGCCCACAAATTGTTGTTCACACGTCTATCAAATTTGAAAAAGTTTTCCACTATTTCGGACATCATAGGTTTGATAAAAAGTGGATAGAATATCATAATATTTTTGTTTACCTTCACCACCAATATGAATTAGAATGTTACCGTAAAGATATGTAGCATCTTCGAAATTAGCCATAGAAGCTTTCTTGAATAATTCAAGTCCTTCTGTTTTACGATTTTCATACAAAAAATATAAAATTGCTAACCGATATATCGCAACCAGATTTCTCAACTCGCACAAACGGTGATATCGTCGCCCTCTTTGCTCTAGATCAGACCAATAAGGAGTGTACTTAACTTCTTCAAGTGATAGTCTGGAAATAATATGATGATTATCACATATTTTTCATCTCTTTGCATACTAAACGTAGGTTGAGAAGTGACCGCAAAGACGTATTTGCAGCAGAAGAAATAATTGATATTAGAATATCATTTGGTAGTAAAAATATTTTGGATTCATGGACTCGAGTTTTTTTTGTTCTTTTTTGGCATGATTTTTAAACTAATTTTGGATTCTTGTGCTTAAGCTTTGCGACCTTTAATTGTATTTATATAGTTTTATTTCGTTCGCTTAGAAACAGTTTATCTTTTTTGATCATGTAATTGCATATCTAATTTTATTTTGTTCTTCTATTAATTTCTGTTTGTAAATTGTAACTAATTTACACTAAAAATTATGAACGAAAATAATTATGTACATGTATTTGTGTAATCATGCGTTTACAATCGTGGGTTCCTTTTTGTTAACACAACTTACATTGTGAAAACATTTATCTAATTTTTAAAACAAAATTTAAAATTACATTAGCATAATTTACAAACGTGTAACAGTTAGTATAATTTGCTACTTTTTAGCCTCTCAATCGTAGTCTATTTTTGTTTGATAAATAATAATTATTATTTTGGAAAGTTTTTTTTTAAAAAAAAATGACATATTCTACTTGAATTCAAATTTAAAAATATAAAATACACTTCTTTTAATTTAATTAAATAACATGGGCGTCAAAATTATATTACGCTGGCCAATACTTTAATACCAGGAATATTTGTTATTTTTTTCTGGAAACGTAGAAGCTATTACACAATAAATCTTTTAACTTGTGTTAGTTGCTTTGCTGCTCCACTTTTTTTGTAACTCGAGATTGTTATCATAACAACTAAGACGTTTTTCTTCTACAAACATTTATCACTTCTACAAATATTTATTAGACATTTATTCATTTCACAAAATGAATTCAAAACGTTACTTCCTTTCGAAATTGTCACCAGAAACCGTAACTCAAACATCACCTACCATTATCGCCGACGACGATTCTGCCGTAATGGCCAACCATCAAACTACCGATCATCTAGGTGTCGTGGAAAATACAGAGTTAGCTTTAATCCCGTACTCATCAATGCCACATGCGACATGCGTATCACAGGAAGCTTCTCTTGGGTCTCCTATGGTGGATTTCTTCTCTCCGACTGCTTCTCCTCAGATATCTAAAGATAATATCATCCCGCCAGCTGGTTCTCCAAATCATCAAGAGTTTACTACGATCTCGCCAATTCCTCTTCTCCTGTCGTGGAGCTCACTAACGGTGACAACGGCGGAAAGGTAGTTAGTGACACTGTCCCGAACACTATCTTCGGTCGTCTTTGTCTTCGTAAGCGTAACTTGGAGGTTCTTAAGGAAGAACCTGGAAGGAAAAAGAGTAGAAAATCAGGTGATGCATCTTCGTCTTCAAAACACAATAACGATCCTTCGAGATTTGTCTCTTTTGAAGCTTTCTCACAGTATGAAAAACTTCTCAATAAGACTTTTACTAAAGAGATTGATATAGATTGTACTCAGAATACAACTGTTAGATCTTGGATTGAGGCAGCAGGTTTGCTTTCAACTGTTAAATTCCCAAGTGGTTTTGATCCAGATGTTGTGCTGGAATTTTGGGCAAACCTGTCTATAACGGTTGAAAAATGTTCACTTAAGAAAGGAATTTCTGTTGTGCAAGTCTATGTTAGGGGACATGAGTATGAGTTCTCTGCTGAGAAGATAAATGATCTATTTGGATTGCCTAATGTAACTAAAGCGGAAGAGGAGATATCATTGGGATATGCTCCTGAGCATGTTCTGGCATTGGAGTTTTCTCACGAGAAAAAATAGTCTTTAAAGACATGACACCTTCTGGTGATTTCTCAGCCGATCAGAAAGAGTTGTTCCAGTTCTGCTATAAGAACTAGTATCCGACTCTTAACGAGGGATATGTTCATCACAAGAGAGTGTTACTTATGTACCAGATAACTAGAAGACTTAAGTTCAACTTAGGGAAAATCATGTTTGATCTCATCATTCGTCGGTCTAGACAATTGGAAACAAAATTTTGTCTTCCTCATCATGCTATAAGTTACAGTCTCCTTCAGACTCAACATCCTATTCCGTCTGCTTCTCATGTTCTGACTGCTATAACAAGAAAATCCGCCAAAAGGAAAAAATTGCGAACTTCTAAGTCTTCATCTTCTTCTCGCAATTCTCCAAAACTAGCAGAAACAACTGCTCGACTAGAAAAATACGACCAGGTTTTCCTTAAGATGTACAAACTCTTTAAGAATTTAAGGAACTTAGGTTTGTTGTGGTGTTTTCTTAATAATATTGTGGTTTTGTTTTACTCTATATATTTTAAGTAAATATTTTTTTGTTCTCAGGTTGGGCTGGAGCTTCCAGTGATGATGATGATGTTCTTAGTCTTTAAAAGGTGGTTGAAGCATCAAGGAGATATCTATGCTTTTATTATTTTCCCTTTTTGTTATGTTTTCATGCCATATATTGCATTCGTTTTAAGAACCGGATTTTATGTTTCATAGCCTCTCTGTTTCTTTTGAATCCAGATGTTATATTTGGAAATTTCATTATGACTAAATCGTATGTTCTTTTTGAAATCAATTTTATATGTGGTTTTATGTGGTTGTTTGGTAGGTACAAAAGTCTTACTTAGTTATTACTTATTAGTCTGTACAAACTATATATATATATATAGATTTCAAATATACTTTTTCTGTTATCACTAAGTCAAACAAAACTATATTTTAAAGTAATCGTAATGCATATAGACCATTATTTATTCAAATAAGCATATGTGTTCCTAACTTTTAGTTTTGGTATCGTTAAACTTCATCATGTCTTCGATTATGACCGTAGAACTACATGCATTTTACTGGTTTAATTATTATATGTTTTTAGGTAATGTCGAGACTTTCAGTAAATTGTTTATTCAATTTGTATGAAGACTTTGTTTAGTTTCCTATTGTTTTAATACTATGTCTACTGATATGTCACTGAAACACTTCAAATATTTTAAAAATATGTAGTTTTCAATTTAGTGTACTTTGCAGTCGTTATTCTCCCTAATGTTGTGCATGAATTAATATCTACTTTATTTGTTATTAATTTTTGGTTACAAATTAAACTCTATGGTAAATTTAGTCATAACAGTAATCTTAAATGTATTAAATAATAAAAAAAGTTTAAATTTTTTTTACTAATTAGATAACATAGATGATGAATTACATAAGGTTAGTAAGTACATGTGCAATAGAATTAAAATACGTTGGCTTGCTTTTCTTATGAGTTCTTTTACATCATGTTTACATATTTATTTGATTTATAAATTTTTTATTACCAATATTTAGTACACATAATAATTAGTTGCATTATTAATATAAGCTATGTCTCAATTTTAATTGCAAAACAAAAGTACAGTTATATATTTTCCAAAAAAAAGAGAAAAGTTTGTAACTTACATGATCTACAATTTTTTAAAAAAATTTACAACTTGCCACCACATTATTGAACTTGATGTTAACGCAAGTTACTTCTTTTGTATTACAAACACTCTCTCCTCCAACTTGTGAACAAAATCCTTTCAGAATACAATGGTTTTCTGATTTACTACTACTATTTTCACTTGATAATAGAATGTGTAGCAACCTTCATACCTTTTCTTCTGAATTAACTTAATATTGAACAATCTTACACGGTTGTAATTCTTTTCATCCATATCTTATTATGCAGTGTTACTTCAAAAACACCTGATTCAGTCCACAAAGGTCCATGGACTCAGAATTTGAGTGTGATGAGTCTGAGTACGAGGGCTCTGAGGAAGGTCTGTACAAGAATATAAGAAATAGCATATTAGTACAAAGTTTTAAACAGTTCAAGTTAACAATTTTGAACAAACAAATTTTAATACATTGTCCTAACGACAAATGCAGAATGTGCATATTCCAATGATGTCGTTGATTATGATTGTTCATCAGAAGATTGTGATTCAAATAATGAACTTAAAGATTCATCTAAGGGCGAGAAAGAGGATGTCTCAACATATGACATAGAGTACGCAAGGCAAGGCTATGATATTTTACAACATATTGAGCAAACAATCAGAAAGGTATTAGGGCCGGCTAAGTATTCAAAAAAACGTACAACATCATCATCTAGTGTAGAAGACATTAAGAAGCAACTACCTCTCAAAGGTGATTAATTATACCAAAAGTGTATTATGTTATATTCCAAAAAATAACACATTTGTTTAATGTTTTCTCGATATTTTAAGGATACCTTGATCATGGGGATCCTACTTATAGTTGTGAATACTACGGTGCTCTATTTTGGTATGCACAATGTATTACCAAGAGGAGAAGGTCGAAGCGACTAGTATATACCGGCTGTTGTATGGGAGACCAAGTGCAGTTACCATTGTTACGGGATTCACCAGAGTTGTTGTGGATTTTAGCAACTAATGATGATGAACTATCCAGACATTTCAGAGAAAGCATAAGGGCTTACAATATAATTTTTGCATTTGCATCTATTTGTGGGAAGGTTGATAGGTCTTAACAGAAAGGGCGTGGTCCACAAATGTTTTCGTTGCAAGGTCAAAACTACCATCTAATGGGTTTATTGAAGCCTAAACCCAGTGACCCTGCTAAATTCTCACAATTGTATATTGTTGACACTATCAACAAGATCAAGAACAAAATGAAGATAATGAGGTTTGTTTTAAAAAAATTATGTTATGTTTTCAAATTATTCTAGGACTGTGTTACTAAGTTTACTCCAAGATAAACTTTTACAGCAAAGGGTGTAATGATACTAAGGTGAACAAGAGTCAAATGTTCAGGAAAGAGATTATTGTTATGATCGTTAAGCTTTTAGATGACATAAGTCCTTATGTTAAGGCTTTTAGATGTGCTAGAGACAGGTTTGATATGGATCAAAGTGAAGGGTTACAGATGAAGATTATATCTACCCGTGAAACTGATGGAAGTTTATATTGTGAACCAACTGTTTCAGAGATTGTTGCTTTGATTCCCAGTTATTTTGAGCAGAATTTGAATAAGCGTGACATTTTGCTCGAAGAGAAATCCGGGAAGCTAAAGAGAATAGATGAAGTTCATCCTTCGTACTTGGCATTCCAGTACCCAATTATCTTCCTAGGTCAGAAGATGGTTTCCGACCTGGAATACAGAAGAGGAGAATAGCTAATAGGGGTGAAAAGACAAATCAAAACATTAGTATGAGGTAGTGGTTTGCGTTCAGGCTGCAAGAATGTCAAAATGAGAAGCATATTCTTCTTATATCAAAGCGCTTACTCCAACAGTTGTGGTTGATGGCTACACAATGATTGAGTCTAATAGTCTCGATATGTAGCAAGAAACCAAAAAACGTTGAGGAGTACAACGATACAGAAAGTTAAAGAAGCTAAAGATTCAGGAAGCTGTGATTTGAGTAATCATGGGAAAAGTGTTGTCATTCCAAAATCTTTTACCGGGGGTTCCAAGTATATGCGATCTAATTATTTGGATGCAATGGCAATATGTAAGAGTTTTGGTTTTCCAGATCTTTTTATCACATTCACGTGCAACCCAAACTGGTCAGAAATAACAAGATTCGTGGAGCAACAAAATTTAAAACCAGAAGAAAGACCTAACATTATTTCAAAAAAATTCAAGATAAAAGTTGATAGTTTCATAGATGATTTGACAAAGAGTTACATGTTTGGGCAGACAAATTCAGGTATTTTAAAATATGTATTAGGTTCATTAATTTTTTTGTAGATAATGGAGTGCTAAAACATGTTAAGTATTTGGATTTTTTATTCAATTTTTACAGCTATGTACACTATTGAGTTTCAAAAAAGAGGTCTTCCACATGCATATATTCTTCTGTTCTAGGACATAAAATTGTAAATTCTGATCAAGTGGATATGATAATATGTGCAGAGATACCGGATCAAGATTTGAAATCTGATCTCTACGATGTTGTTAAAAATGTATGATTCACGGTCCTTGTGGTTTAGCAAACCCAACAAATTCATGTATGTTGGAGGCAAATGTTCCAAGGTCTTCCCTAAGGTTTTTGCTGAACATACTATGCTTGATCAAGAAGGATATCTAGTGTATAAGAGAAAGGACACCGACAGGTTTGTCGAGAAGAATGGAATTATATGTGATAACAGGTATGTTGTGCCGCACAACAAGAAGTTATCACTTAGGTATAGAGCACACATCAATGTCGAGTGGTGTAATCAATTTGCTGCTTGCAAATATCTGTTCAAATACGTCACTAAAGATCCAGATCGTGTTACGGTAACTGTTGAGCGTACGCAATCAAACTCAGTAATCAACGAATTAGAAGCATATGATAATAGAAATGAAGTTAAAGATTGGTTTGACTACAGGTAAAATATTACTTAGTTGTTACAAATATTTTTTTAACAAGTTCATTGTTATATAACTTTACTGTAATTGATGATTAGTTTATTCATCGTTATTACCCCGTCTCTTTTGTATAACTGAATACATGAGGACTGTCGACTTCATTGTTTTCTAGATAAACATCTCTTATGAAACTTTCCTGTAATAAATGATGATTGCAAGTTCTCTGTTTTTTAGAAGTTCTTTGTTATTACAACTTACCTTTTGTATAACTTTTTCTTTAACAGATATGATTCTGCTTGTGAGGCAACTTGGAGAATTTATACTTATGATATTCACTATAGATCTATGCCTGTTGTAAAGTTTTATTTCCACGAAAAAAGGAAGCGACCAGTCTATTACAAGGAGAATGACACAGCAGATGTTGTTATTGGAAAGTTCTTACAGGTACAAAGATTGGGAAAATAGTTCTTATTCCTCAGATGGTTATATGTCCATCAGATGCTAAAATTTATTTTTAAATGAAGAGGAGACAATTCCCACTAAGTTATTCTTTTGCCATGACAATCAACAAAAGTCAAGAGTAGACTCTAAGACATGTTGGACTCTATTTGCCTAAACCTGTTTTTCTCATGGTCAGCTTTATGTTGCATTGTCTAGAGTTAATAGGAAATCATGTCTGAAGATTCTGATAACAGATAAGAAAGGGAAACCTCATATGAAAACAGAAAATGTTGTGTTCAAAGAAATGTTTCAGAATGTAGTTTAGTTGAATCTTAAGTTTTTCTTTTTGTTATTTTCTTTTGTTATGTATCTATTAAATATTTACAAACATTTGTATTGTAATACTACTTTATATTTCTACTCCACTTATATGTTTTATTCAGGTTTATTGTTATAATTATTAAATATGCATGAAAATTAGCAAACAAACACAAATACTGTTAATAATTTCTTTATGCTTATATCAAGGGAGAAACATATATCCACAATGGAAACTTTGTTAGAACATTGCGTAATAATTAATATATCAGTCTTGGAAGCTTTGTTAGAACATTGCGTACTTTAATAAAGTACTAAAATAGTAAGCTAAACACACTTTGGAATTTAGTTTTAATATATAATATGTATTAAGTTTGATCAAAGGTCAACAATACAGAGTAACAAAAATTGCTTTAAGCAGTATTAAGAATCACTTAAAACCAAGTGAATACCAGAAAAAAAATCCAATTAAATTGTAGTAAGAATCATTGTAAACATAATCCCTTTAAGTGTAGTCTTTGTATATTTAAGATTTAAATTTTAGAGAAAAAAACAATCTTAGCAATGGTGTCAAGATATCTAATTTGTATTTGTTTTCCGAGCACATGTCAAAAATTACATAGAAGCAGACAACAAATCAAGCTGAACAAATGAACACTTTAATCCAAAAGGAGAACAGAACAACAGGTTAGTAAAAATATTCAGTGAAGAAAACTTTAAGAACAATAGATAAATGGAAAATATTGAATTACAAATACCGATATAACACTCCCACCGTCTTTTATTTCTTTTTTTTGAATTTGCAATTGTATCTTACTTATTTACCTCTCTTTGACTTTTTCTTCATACCTTCGTTATCATAACAACAATTTTGGGTAATGCTTATCTTTATTCCAGTTTTTTTTTTAAAAAAAATGCTAACTAATCACAGATTTTTAATCTCTTAGTCACAGATAACTTAATTATTGTTCATACGATTAAAAAAATCAAATAGTATAATATAAAAAGATGATTTATTATAATATATTTTTTAGTTATCTACTTCTATCTGAATTCCTATTTATATTAGGATAAATCAACAACAATCTTCTATATCTTTTGCCTCGCTCCTCTTAAAATTACAACACAATAAAATCTAAATACATTTTGATTCACATGACATGGAAGATCATGTTGAATTTACCTATGATAAAAATAGTGTCGAACTCGAAGATGATTCTTCTTATGAACATTACTCTCTGACAACCATTGCTAATTTTCTGAGTTTGAATGAGGTTTGTTTTATTTATATAATATACACCATTTCTATTATGTTTAAGTTTTAATTTAGTCGTATATTAAATTTTTATACTTGCAGCAAGAACTTAAAATACCTCAAACTCAGGACGTTCGTTTGATCACTAAAACAAGTTCTACACCATCAATGTGTAAAGGAATGACTCCCAAGTTTGTTGTGCTGTATGGAGATATTTCTATCAATACAAATTTGTTCAATCGAATTGGAAATCAAGAGAAGTGAATGTTGAAGAGGTTGCATCATCAATCGGTGGTTTAAATGTTGTGCCTTCGAATGACAAAGTTGACTCTTCTAATGAAAAGCTGAAAGATGAATCATCTGGACTTAATTCTGAATACACATCATTTTGATGCTAATAAGCTTACTTTTACTTTCTACGTTATACTTCATTAAGATCTTTTATCTATGTATTTTATCAGTTACCAATCTTTTTATTTGATGTATTAATCCATGGGTATTGCTATTTACATATCATATTTTCACCCTATCTGTTTCATAATAACAAAACTCGGTTTATTATATTTTACAAAATAATATTATACCCCGCGTTACCAGCGCGAATACCATCTTAGTCTCTTATGATAATGAATTACATCTTTTGGAATTGTCTGGGGGTAAATAAACCTGACTTTAGAAGATCCATACGCTATGTTTTAAAGAATTTTAAGGTGGATGTTTTAGCTTTGTTTGAGACTTATGTAGGAGGAGATCAAGCTCGTATGATTTGCTAGGGATTTGTTTTTGACCAATTAGTTTGCATTGAGGCTATAGGCAGAGTGGTGTTTTGATTCCTTTGGCGGTCTTTGATTGGTGTAATTGATATGGCTGAATAGACGCATCAGTTTATTTATGCCCGAGTGGTAACAACCTTTGGTCCCATTCACGTTATAGCGGTGTACGCATCACCAAAGGCTGCTCTTCATGCGGGTTTATGGAATAAGTTAAGTCTTATAATCACTTTTATTAATGAGTCGTTACTCATTGGAGGGTATTTTAATAGATTTTTAGAACGGATTAGAGAATTAGCAAGAATGTTTCTCTTTCTTAGGATTTATACTTTTCTCGGAATAGATTCATAATAATTCATTAATCGACATGGGTTATCGTGGTAGTCCTTATACATGGCGCCACAGCCATTGTGCTACTAATTTTGTAGCCAAGAGATTTGATCAAGTTATTTGTTGTCCACACATGCGTCTGCAATTGCACAAATCGTGTGTGTCTCACCTCCCTTTCATGTCCTCTGACCATACGCCTTTATATGTAATTCTATGCTCAGACTTGTCTTGTAATCCTGGTGGAAGACCTTTCTACTTTGAAGCTACATGGATTAAGCACGAAGGTTTTCAAGAGCTCTTCCAATCCTCTTGGCGAAAGATTTGAGTACTCCAGATAGTCTCACAGCCTTTCAGGGAAAGTTGAAATGCTGGAACTGAGAGTTTTTTGGGTATATTCATATGTTGAAGGAGAAACTGGTTCAAAAGCTTGATTGTATTCAAAATGTGTTGAGTTCTCCACTTACCAGCTTACTCCTTGAAGAGGAAAGTAAGCTCCTAGTTGATTTGAAAATATTTTGGAACAAGAAGAAGTATTGTGGTTCCAAAAGTCACGTGAGAAACATGTTGCTTTAGGTGATAGAAACACTCCATTCTTTCACACCTCTACTATAATTTGATGAAGAGATAATCGTATTGAGATTCTAAGGATGAAGCGGGCGCTTGGGTAGTGGATAGAGCTGCTCTGAAACAATTGGCCTTGAGTTTTTATAGTAACATGTATTCTTTGGCAGATGTGGAAGATGCAGTGAATAAGCTCCTAAGAGCTGGATTTACAACCCTTTCTCGTGATGATGTTTTGATACTCAATAAAAGCTTCACATCGTCAGATATTTAGACAATTATTTGAAGTATGGGGAAGTTTAAAGCCCCTGGTCCCAATGGATTCCAACCAGTTTTTACCAGGATTGTTGGGATATGATAGGTCCCTCGGTTATTGAGTTTGTCTCGACGTTTTTTGAGACTGATGTTTTACCTGACAAGACCAATGCTGTTCATTTATTTTTAATTGGAAAATTTTTAAAGCCCAATACTATCAACCATTTTGACCTATAAGTCCTTACAATGTCCTGTTCAAGACAATTACAAAGCCATGGTTACTCATTTGAAAAGGTTCATGCGAAGGCTGATTGACCCAACTCAAGCTAGCTTCATCCCAAGGAGGTTGAGTGTGGACAACTTTATGGTGGTATGGGAAGCAATACACTCCATTAGATGCAAGAAGGATTGAAAGGGTTGGATGCTTTTAAAGGTTGATCTTTACCAAATTTGTGATTGTATTCGATGGGATTTTTCGGAAGACACATTACTCGCAGAAAACTTTCCACTCCGATGGACTCGCTAGATTATGAGTTGTGTAGTTGGGCCTTTTATGCGTTTGGTCTGGAATGGGATAAAAACGAATGCGTTCAAACCTTTTCGTGGGGCTGTGATAGGGGGACCCTCACTCACCTTACTTGTTTGTGCTTTGCATTGAGCGTTTATGTCATCTCAGGGAGATTTTGATAATGGACAAAAAGTGGAAACCAATTTGGTTGTCACGAGGAGGACCTTCCTTATCGCATATGTGTCTTGGCAATGATTTAATCTTTTTCTTGAGGTGTCGGTTCAACAAGTCTAGGTCATCAAAGGTGTTTTAAAGAGTTTTTGCTTGGCTTCATGTCAGAAAGTAAGTCTCGAGAAATTCAAGATATTCTTCTCCTTTAATGTTCACAAGGGCGGATTTAATTAGCCTCAAGAGTGGGATTCAGGTGAGTCATGAGCTAGGCAAATATCTTGGTATGTATGTACTTCAAATAGCAATTAACAAAGATACATTTAATGAGGTCCTTAATAAAGCTTTGGCAAGACTTGCAGGATGGAAGAGTCATTGCTTGAGTTTTGCAGGTTATCTTACTCTCACTAAGGTTGTTCTCACGTTTCTCCCAGTCCATGTTATGAGTCCATTTGTCTCCCAAAGTCAACCCTCAATATAATTGATAAGACGGCTAGGAACTTCTTATGGGGCAGTGCCGTGGAAAACAAGAAACAACATTTGGTCTCTTGGCATACGGTTTGCACTCCATGTAGTAATGGTGGTTTAGGAGTGAGACAAACAGATGATATAAACCTCTCTCTGATATCAAAACTTGGTTGGTGATTATTACAAGGTCAGGGAGGTTTGTAGTCTCAAATAGTCACCTCAAAGTATAAGACTAAAGATATTTGTTCTTTGGAGTGGACAATGGATAAAGGGAATATCTCCACCATGTGGAGAAATATTCTTAAAGGGTTACATGAGGTTATTCTACCGAACCTGAGATGGATGCTAGGAGATGGGAAGTTAATTAAGTTTTGGTTGGATTCGTGGCTAGGTGATGGTCCCCTAATGGATATCGCGTGTTGCTCAATACTAGTGGATGAATCCAGAATGTGAATTGCAATTTATGGAATGATAATTCTGGTTGGATGTAGGATCATATCACTCTGTATATTGATGATCAGACTGAGTGAAAACTTATCCATGGTTTTTGACAAGTTCACTAGGGCTAAAGATAGAGTTACTTGGGCTGGTACTTCTAACAGTATGTTTACCATGACCTCTGCCTATTAGATTTTGATTTGAGATGTGTTACCCCGATCGAATATGTCCCATTTCTTTAAGCTGATTTGGACTGTGAAAATCCTAGAGCGAATAAGATGCTTTCTATGGTTGGTTTCACACCAATCAATTATGACAAACAATGAATGCCATCGATGTCACTTTGTCGGTTCACCTACATGTACAGTTTGTAGAGGAGGAGATGAATCTATCCTACACGACTTGAGAGATTTCCTAGTCGTTGTAGGGATATGGAATCAAGTAATTTCAGTACAGTATCAGTCATCCTTCTTTTCTCTATCGATCTTTGAGTGGCTTTACTCAAATCTTAATGAGCATAAAGTGATTGAGGATGTCCCTTGGGAATTACTCTTTGCAACAATTGTTCGGTGGAATTGAAAATGATGTTGTGGTAATGTATTTGATACGACTACTACGTGTTGGGACAGAGAACATTTTGTAAAACATCGAGGCAAATAGGCGTTTCAATGTTATACTGTGGCTATTCAACGAGCGCCCTAAAACATAAGGGTCACCTGTCTTATCTCTTGAACCAAACCTGAGGAGAGTCAATGGAAAGTTAACACGAATGGAGCTTCTTGGGGAAATCCTAGACTTGCTACACCGGGTGGAGTTCTCCGCAATAGTGATGGTCGTTGGTGTACTGGTTTTATTTTTAATATTGGTATATGTTCGGCACCACTTGCGGATTTGTGTGTGGGGGGAGGGGGGTTACTGTAGCTTTATATTGCTTGGAGACATGGTATTCGGCGAGTAGAGGTTAAAGTTGACTCAAAGATTGTGGTAGGTTTTCTTAAGATAAAGATTGAAGAGTCACATTTCTAGTCTTTTATGTTGTGTTTGTGTCATGGTTTCATTTCAATGGACTGGATACTCTGTTTTTCAGATATGTATATGGAAACTAATTGTCTTGCTGGTAAATTAGCTAACAATGTTTTTTTTCAGCTTGGTTTTTATGCTCTTTCTTTAGTTCGATGGTGAGACTCTCACTTTGTTAATAGAAAATGATAGGAATGATTCTTCTATTCTTAGAAACGTTTGTATTTGAAGAAAACAATAAGATTATTATTGTAAAAGGGGTAATTACGGATGAAGATTACTTAAAATTTATTTTTCATCTATAAGGCCATATGGCCCTTAACAGTTCGTAATAACAAATCCAATTGGAGAAAAGAATTAATTAATATTAACGTGTCCGTAGGTCTCTTCGATCGTCGCCTTTCGTCTCTGTATTGGGATTTAATAATCAGCATCTCCAGACCTTTTTATATCTCCTGTTTATCACCAGAATCGAACACAGTGGATGCCCAGAAGGAAGATTCTCGGTGATTTCAATTTTTCATTGCAAGGTTCGATTTTTGTTGTTCTTGCTAAGAGAGCCGTTTTTTTGGGAGAACTTCGGTGACTAGGGTTTTAGGAGGATTGTATTCAATCCATGATGAATCAATCTATTCGAGTCCTTTCTTTTCGCATATTTGAACAAGAATCTTGCTCGTTTTGAGGGTAATTTTAGTGATTAGAATTGTTGAAAAGCCAAGTGAAATATTGTGTACCTTTGAATATTTCAGATGAGGATATAAGTGTAAAGGCAAAGTTTAAAAGGAATCTGAGATCTTGTCAAGGTAGATGGGTGATGAAAAGCTCTCTGACAGGCTTCTGGGTGAGAAGATTTCATTGGAGATGACTTGTAGTAAGGAGGAGATTGTGGAAGAGCTAAGGGATTGTTTGCCCAAATGGGTTACTCAAGAACAAGTTACAGATATGATTAGAGGGACATGGAGGAATGTAGTCGAAGTAGTTGATAATTTTTATGAACACGAGACTAAATTCTACGAGCAAGTCTCTGCTGTTATATCTTTCACTTCTAGAGATGGGATTAGTTCGGGTAACCACGAACCACTTTTTTCAAAACTGGAGTTTATCCACTCTGAAACTGAGCAGAATGAAAGTTGTCAGTCATCTCAGTTTCACAAGCTCAAAGGCATGATTAGTTCCCAGAAGAGCAGTATTTCTCCTGTTAAAAGGAACAGAAAGATAAAAGGTAAACCAAAGAAGAAAGGAAAAGTTTGTTCTAAGGGCGAACCTGCAGGCCCAAAGCAAGCTTCAATAACTAAATTCTTTAACAAAGTTCCTTCAGATGATACCAAGGCTTAAGAGGCTATAGAAGCGGGAAGAACTTGGTGTACTGTTGCATGATGTAATCGATAATTACCTCAGTGATACTACAGCGTGAAAGATTGAGATTTGCTTTATCATATTGAGAATGTCAATCTACCTATGAATCCCGGAGTTACTGTTGATTTATCTGCACAGCAACTATAACCTAATGATTTTGCCCTGGCACATATTTGAAATGTTAGAAAAGAGGCTGAATGTTCTGTCTACTTCGGCCTCATGGAGGAGGCTTTGATCATATAAAGGAATCAAGGATACATTGTCATACGGTTGTAGAGTTATCAGTTTTTGAGTCGGTGTACGTAGACTCTAAAGAGCATCGCATTTATGATTTAACATAGTCAGGTTCCTTGTTTGTTTAAACCACTGTCTGGCTCCTGCTTTCCATTATTCTGATCTTATTCTGGGAATTAGCGCCTGTTACTTAACTAAATCCAGTGTCTGATTGAAGATGTATTACAGTACTCATTTTAATTGAAGATGAGAGGAAGAACAAAGAAAAAACAGGATTCATGTTTACTTTCGTTACAATTTCAAAGCAACTTAACCTATGATGAGTGTTACAAGGCGTAAAAATAAGCTTATTATCCTCGCGAAGATCACAAATCTGATGCATTCTATTGAATATGATAAGCAACAGCTAAACCTTATTGCTAAACAGTGCACATATTAAAACACGCTGAATATTGCTTCGTGCGATCCAAGCCATGCCCCATGAGCAATGTTATCTTTACAGTCTCTTTGCCCTGAAAATCCAATATTATAAAGTTATTATTCCCACCATAAAACAAGAAAATAAGAAGAAAGAAGCGGAAGGATCAGTGTGTATGAGTACTTTCACCAGCAGACCAACAGACAACTGAAGGGACGGAGTCGCAGAATTTATTTTCAGATAGTAGTTGACCAGATTTAATACTCCAAATGCGAGTATAGCAGTCATCCCCGCCTAAATTAATCACCCAAAGACAATAAAAACCCAAATCATTTAATCAAAATCAAACTCTTAATGCTTTTTCCAGATCTAACATAATGGTTATGTTTTAAGAACAAAAGGTTCCTTCTTATTACCTGACATAAGAAATCTTTCTGACGGGTCGATTCCAAATTTGATGCGAGTATGAGAATTTACATGTCCTTCATATTTCTGTACAGCGACCCCTCTCTTGACCATGCGTTGATCGTATAGCTTCATCTAAACACAGAGAAAAGATTGGCTCTTTAGATAACGGTCAAAATGCTCTTGTCTTAGTAAGTATATGTAGAAGTTAGAGCTAGTAGCGGCACCCACTGTTCCATCCATGGAGCTTGCCATTAAGTACTGATCATAAGTTTTCAATGTCTTCAGGCTACAGATGGAAGAAGCGAATTGTTGAGTCACAAAAACAGAGTAAAAGGAACTTTGATATATAGTTTCAGTCGTTTACCAACCATGTAAGAGATGAAGGCATATAGATTACATGAGACGGATTTATGTTTCCTTTGAGCTGCGTTAACAACAATTAGAGAAAAGTGTCACCAAAATGTTGTGAGAAAAACGCAAGCGGAAGAGATGAAAAGTTGTGGCCACAACAAAGTCATTATATGATATTTACAGTACCTCAAACCATTGTTTTTTTGTTGTAGTTTGACAGGATTTATTAGATGACTGACATCGTATCTGGTGTCTAGTGAGCCTTGGAAAAGGTCTCCCTGGTCTCTCACGAAGATCAACTGACACAATGGCTCCATTTCTGAGTCCGCAGTGAACAATGTTTCCCTGGGGAAAACAAGTAGTGACAACATAAACACATGCGACTTTGAGTATAAAAGAAAACATGACTTAACTGATCAGAAGTGAGCCTCAAGCACCAACTTGGTTCGAGTTATATATTCAACTAAGTGAGACTATTGAAACAAACATTTGGCAGTTAGGAGTTAAGAAACAGTGTTGAGCCACTAGAAAACATGGCATCTCAGAGCTTGGAATTAAGAGAAATTTACCGACTGATGGAATTGTAGCGCAAAAACATCACTTTTGCTTTCGAGAAAGTATGAACCTGCTCCTGTTTCTAAATTAACCAAAGCAGCTCCTAAGTCGGTACCTATAATATATCAAAATCATTTAATAGTTCCATATGATTCTTAAATTATTGAACCAAGCCCTTTACAGAAAAAGACACTGGTTATGCATTTTCTTTTACCATTAGTTTGCTCTCTAGGTATAACAGTAAGTCTAACTGTAGTGAAGCAAAATCTTGGGTGAAAAAATATAAGACCAAAAGTATGAGAAAAGGTACCAATGGCTGCATGGCTCCCACTTCTATTGCAATCAGCTGTCCAAATGGTACATTTAGAGAAAACATTCCCTCGGAGGCCTTGCGGAGTGATTGTGTTTAGTTCCTCAGCAAGATTTAAGACAAAAATTGACCCACGAGCAGTTGAACCCAGTGTAGTTACCCTGTTTTCTCGTGTCAAGTTTATACAAATGGGAGATCAAGAGAGAGTGAATGATAAGACACATTTGAAGGATACAATGCCTGGTTTACGCAGTTGAAGTTTTCAGATGCATCAAATTTTCCAATCAACTGAATAGAAGATATACTAGATGAAGCCTGATAAGAGCTTACAGGCTTCCACATAAGACAAGGTGCTTCCCTTTCTTCTGCATTGTTTTCATCGCGAGGGAGAAGAGAAACTGGATCACACTCTCCATCAAGTAGAGCTTGAGTTTCCGACTCATCAAAGAGTACTTGTCCAGGTTTGGAAACTCTCAGTATGCTGCAAGAACAAACTTCCAAAACATATAGGTTGGTATGAAAATAATTCCAACATATATAAAGTTCCAAAAAGATTGTAAAAATAAATATTCACAGTACAGTCTTGATTCTTGAACATCGCATAAAACTGATAATTCTAAGAAGCTGACTCATACATACCTCAAGAAGCCTCCTGTACTTCCTGCTATTAGGATGTTCTTTTTGGTTAAGCCTACAGATGTTTGTATATCAACCTGCAACTGTTTTATAGCGGCATCACCCATGTTGTCCGTGAAATTGTATCTCCACACCTACGTATCATTACCATGAGACAAACAGTACACAAAGATGTATCATGTAAGTCTTCTGTAATCTGCAGAAGAAACAGAAAGGCTAAGTTATAGGTGGTAATACCACAGGAGAAGAGGCTTTGGTCTTTTGGATCTCCTCCTTGAAGTTAGACATCTTCTTATTGACAGGAACAATATTGCCATTCAACTCTCGGGAATAAACTAGCTTCAATTCTTTCAGTTTGGTTCTCTTCTGATAATTACTCTCCTGAATTTTTTCACAGATAAACTAATAACTGATTACATTTACAAGAAGTATATTTAAAGAAGATGCAGAGCTTTCACTGATTATGCAAGAGTAGCAAGACTCAACCTTTACACAAATTTAAAATAAGTCTAAATTTTGAAATAACTTACCTGTACAGGCTTTGGGTCGGGATTTTCTTTCTTTCTTGAAGAAGTAGAAGATTTTGAACCAGGGATAGGGCCTTTAATCGGAAAATATCTGTTCTTCTCCTTGTCGAAATAAAACCCAGGAAGTTCTGAAAAATCAAATTGAAAAAGATTAACAAGAAAAAAAACAACGCAAATCCCCGTATCAGTATCAGGTACGCATCCGATTAAAAGACATGTCTGGATGATTTAAAGACCTGGTTTCATGTTATCTCGGAGACAAGTTTGTACTCTGTGATTCTTATCAAAAAAAAAAAAAAAAAAAAAAANAACAGTTTGTACTCTATGTTCTTCGCAGAGGAGACTCCATTAATGCGCAATATAAGTAGTTTAGGTTTCACCTTTTTATCTAACTAAGGAAGCTTTAATCAATCCAACCAAAATAGTGTATTTTATTCAATTTTGGTATACTTCGAACCGGACTAGTTATGACCCGGTTTACAATAGTTAAAACTGTAAAATACTACATTTATTTGTTCACATCACCATTAAGCTTTTAGTTCTTGTGCTGCAGTCTGCCGCTCTCAGCACCAGCAAAAGGATCGATGATAACGTTGACCACCGCGGGTTTTCTTGTGGCGAACGACTCAGAGAGAGCAGATTTAAGCTCATCGGGTGTTTCCACAATATAACCTTTGCCACCAAAGGCTTCAATAAGCTTGTGATAGCCTGCATT
The DNA here is from genome assembly GCA_900406435.1 of Lepidium aucheri. Taxonomy (NCBI): domain Eukaryota; kingdom Viridiplantae; phylum Streptophyta; class Magnoliopsida; order Brassicales; family Brassicaceae; genus Lepidium; species Lepidium aucheri. The sequence continues at coordinate 26,186 of OVBA01002957.1, forward strand.
TGGAACAAAAGATGTTGGTGCTGGATCTTCTCTGTAAGGACCGCAGATTTCTTCAGGACTCCTTCGGTCACCGCCATAAACACCACCATTGTTAAAGACAATAATCACCACAGGAAGATTGTATCGAACCAATGTCTGCATCATCACCAACGACAAAAGTTCATTTATAAAAAATTCAGACAAAAGACATTTCCACATCGTGGTTGTATTATGAAAATGTTTTTTACTACCTCAACTTCCATGGCACTGAATCCAAAACCAGAGTCTCCTTCAACGGCGACAACAAGCCGATCAGGAGAAGCAACAGCAGCAGCAATACAATAACCTAGACCGACACCCATAGTTCCCCAAGTTCCTGCATCAAGCCTTGTCCTTGGCTCTTTCTGAACCAAAACAGATCTTCCTACATCCATCGTATTAGCTCCTTCCGAGACCACAACAGGACTCGGTCCTTGCACCGCCAAAATAGCGTCTCTGATTATCCTCATAGGAGTCAAGAAATTGAAAGGAACAACATCTTTGGCAAGCTGTGTCTCCATTTTCTCGCCGTTCTCTTTTGCCTTCTTTGAAATCGATTCCACCCATGGATTCGACTTCCCCAGACAAAAAGGATCATCTTTAACCTCTCTATTTAACAACCCAATCACAGTTTTGGCATCTCCAGCAATGCCCAAGTGAGGTTTCCTCAGTTCAATCTCTTGCTCAGAGACATCGACCAATATGAATTTCACTTCTTTAGACCATTTGGGTGACTCTCCGAAATGAAGAAGCCAGTTGAGCCTAGCTCCAACCACCAAAGCGACGTCGCATTTCCCAATGGCAAGAGACCTCGCCGCAGTTGCTGAGAGCTCGTGTGTGTCCGGTAACAAACCTTTACCCATTGGAGTTGGGAGGAAGGGTATTCCAGTGAGTTCAACAAGCTTCTTGAGCTCATCCTCTGCTCTCGAATACGCAGCTCCTTTACCGAATACTATCAATGGCCTCTCCGCTTTTCTTAGAAGAGAAACCGCCGATTCGATCTCCGACTTCAGATTTTGCCGAATTGGTTCGTGTTTACGAGATAATTCGACTTTAGACACAAGATTCTCCGCCTCGGATTCCGAAATCTTCTGACGCAATACATCGGACGGGAGATCCAGATAACACCCACCAGGTCGACCCGCAACGGCTCGATCCAAAACCCTAGAAACGCAATCGGGGATATTACGAATATCCTTCGCTTTCTCCGATAATTTGGAAAAAGCTTTCACAGCTTCGATCTGATCAAGCTCCTGGAAATCTCCACGCCCCGCATCTCTTTGATCGCAGGAACCAGAGATCATCACCATCGGCCATGTGTTAGCCCAAGCGTTAGACAGACCCGCTAGCCCGTGCACGCAACCAGGACCCGAAACCGTGAGAAGGATACCGGGTCGACCCGTGAGGTAGCCATAAGCTGATGCGGCGTATCCGGCGGATTGCTCGTTGTGGAAGGCGATGAAACGTATGCCAAGGGCCATGGCTCGGCTAGCTAGAGACGTGACTGGGATCCCCACGACGCCAAACATGTGAGTGACACCGAGACGAGATAGTGACTGGGCGACGAGAACGTTGCCATCGATTGACGGTGGTGGGGTGGCTGCTGATTCATCCGCCATTATTATGGATATTGTTCTTGGATTTTGCTTAACTTTTCAGTTTTACTTGGATCAATGGCTATTTTGCTCTTGCTTGTAAAAAAGAGGTCTAAACTACTCCTCTCTAAAAACATGGATTTAATAAAATCATTCTATTAAAATTTGGTGGTTGTTTACTTTTCTGTTCCAATATTTTTAAAACATTTAAATAATTCAACTTCAATCTATAGAAACAAACCAGGATCCATTTTATTTTTTAGCAATAACGTAATTTGTAAAAAAGTTATTGTTTCTTGTCTCTCTCACTCACAAAAACAATTTTGTCTTCTTATCATTCCATATTAAACCACAATTTTTTCATTCAATTGAATATTCTTCAAACTTCCGAGATTTCATATTCTTCAATTTTTTTCTATTTTGTTCTCTTTCACCGATTCCGATTTACTTATTCAGTTTTCCTCTCATTCGGATGTTGATTCTCTCAATGTATCCTTCAATTAAAGTCATTGGAGAAGCATTAGAACAAAGAACAATGCGATTTTTAATAAAAAAATAATTACAAAGGCGCTTCAAAAGATCCGCAGAAAATTTCTTGAACCAGCTCTGGAATCAAATTTGGTCTATACAACATCAGCTTCTTTCTTTCTAAATTCAGAATCAGAGATGGGTTGGGTTGTGTGTTTGTCTCCTCCTCCTATAACGAGAGATGACGTAGACGAAGATGCAGAGAAAGCCGAATTTCCCCTGGCGAGAGAAGATGAAGAAAAAGATACAGAGAAAATCGAGTCTCTTCTTCCAGGTAAGAGAAATTGAAGAAGAAGATGTGCGGTTCTTCTCTTGTTTCTGATTCTTCTTTTGTTTCACTTTATGCACAGATTAGGCGTTCTTCCATGAATAAAAATAGTTCGAAGATGAATGATTGTAACCTTCAGTAGAACGTCTTCATATCTCGTGACGATTTAGTGGGTTATATGTTTATGACCCAATGGAGGAATTTGTTGTTTGCAATGATTGTTTATACTTTTACCGGATAACTTTCAAAGCTTATATTGTTTTTAGTTTTGCGTTGAATGATTGTTTAAGTGGTTTGAATTAAACAAAATAAAAAGACAAAAATAAAAAAAGACAATTAGAGTTCTTGACAACCGGTAGATTTCGATTCAATGCCACATTGGATTTTTTGTTTTTTTTTTCTCCCTAAAACATAGTTATGCCTCCTGTTATTTAGTTGTGCCTAAATACAAATGGTTATACTTTGACCTTAAATCATTAATTAGTAGTTTAACCGATATAAAATTTTATGAAAACTAGTTGAACCAGATAATATATAAAATTTTATAACTCCTTAGATGATTACATATATGTATTTCTTACATTTACACAATTGTACAACTTTGACCATAATATATGAATATCACTACCAAATACATCATAGTTTATCAATGTCCTTTACTAGCAAAGTGTAACTTAGTTTCAATTAATTTCATGATTTAATATGTAATGAACCAATTATATTGAATCTAATGATACTATAATGAACCATACGATTTGTTGAACCAAGCAAATAATATAAACCGGTGTAAACCAACATATAATATTTGTTTATATCTTATAAAACAGTGAATCAACATCAAATATATGTGAAAGGAATGATTTATGATATTGCTAACCAATAATACTAATAAATTATGTTATAGAACTGATGAAATTTTCGTAACTTTAACATATTATGATACTGAACCAATGAAATTTTATTTAACCACCAATTATATTACTAAACCAAAAATACTGATGAATTATATGTGTACGGTATCAAAATCTTATGATATCGTGAACCAATATTGGCTATTGAACCAATTGATTTTTAATTGAAGCAATAAATATATTACACAACTAATAAAATTTTGATGATAAAATTCAAAATCGGATATACCAAATGGTTGTTGTAGATACCAAATCATCTGCCATAATTGAAAAATTGAAAAACAAACCGGTTAACCATAATTGATTGAATTTTATTTCCAATTTGAATTCTTATTTTTTTGAAAGAAATATATAAATAAGTGGGTCCTATTGAGTGGATCCCATTGTAGAGTCAACAAGGAAAAAAGAGATATAATAAATGAAGAGAGTATAAAGAGTATATCTGATTATAGAAGAATGCAATTGGTTATTCCTTTCCAACTAAGAGCATTTTAGCTCTTCATCCGTTTTACTTACAGTCTATTATTATATAGGCACTTGATTTGGGGGAAGTTTAACTTACTTATTAATACACGACTGACCTATGTGTCTGCATGAATTGCTTTTATCTGACTTCTTTCAATATTTCGCTTCTTGTTTATATGATTCTTTTGCATTTTCTCTGTTTCCGTTTTAAACTAAATTTAACAACATGATTATCACCAAACTATTCATTACATATTTTTTTCTTTTTTAACTTTAGTATGAAAACAATTGAAATACGAAAGTTTGGGATGAAGTAATCCTATAAACTACGAAAGTATTGTGATGAATGGGTCACTAACGAATCCTCACCTAATCTTTATCAATAACTAGCTTTGTATCCAAGCCATTGCGTGGGATAATGTTCATAAAAAATTTTATTTATCTAATTTTAAAGCTATTTTAAAAACTATTTATGTGGTACTTTATTTTTATAATAATTTGGTTATTAATTTAATTTTGAGAGTCAAGAATTAGATAACCAACTTATAACTATATCAATACGAAGACTGATAGTTATATGTTTCTCTTGATTCACTATGACATCAATATAATATTCGCACGTGGATTTCTTTTTATTCACAACACTTGTTATTTTTATCTTTTCTTCCCTTAATAAAATCACGATCTAGATTCTTATTCACAATTTATACCCGAACGAATGCGCAAAATAATATTTAAAAACAATTTTATTTAACATTTAAAAATAAATAATTTTCAACCAATATATTTAACACCTAAAAATAAATAATTTTCAACAAACAGTTTGATATCCATATTTCAAAATTAATTTTGTTCTAAAAGTTAAATGATGTTTAAATTGTAATTTCTTAAACTTTTTTATTACATGAATATAAGCATTCAATTTAATTTTAGTTTTTTTGTTTGAT